>VKOC01046567.1:0-133716 GCA_009364415.1 Spea multiplicata | reverse complement strand
GCATCAGCTTCTAAGGGAGTCTGCGGCGCTGACCATTGTGAGGAGGAGGCAGAATCCACAGCGGTCCTAATCATTAGCCCCAGCCTTTATATAGAAAAGGGTCATCATAAAGCTACCTACAACTTTTATCTCTCGCAGGAGTTAAAACATCTAAGAGTAAAGGATTTCTCACCCTGGCACAGCAATACTGGTTTGGTTTTTTTCTCACTGGGAGTTGAAATGTCTGTTGATTGTACGAAAGATTGCTACCATGTACAAAATAAATTGACTTTCACTCAACCTGCTTTCTTCTGTGAATGTAGTAATTTGTTTGGAAATGCTTTTTTTTTTTTAAATGTCTCAGCTTTGTCTAGAAATATATGAAAGGGATAATCGTACGATGTGAATCTGTAGCTGGGAACTGGACAGGAACGTCCCATAGAGCAAACTTCTGGACCAGGCATTGAGCAGGATGGTTAAACAGTGGGATGCCCCATAGATAAATGATGTTCTTTCTGCAAGGATACATACGGGAGTGTAGCTTAACAAAAAGTCTGGCTTTGGTTAGATGTCCTCGATGAAAAAGGGATGACTTATGAAGGAAAACATTCTCCTTGAACATAAAACACAGTGTTGTATGCAATTATGTGTTACCACTGACAAAAACATATTTCAATTTGCTCCAATAAATATCCTCTATCTGCAGGCCAAGAGGCTGCCATTCCCTTACGTCCTAACTGGCAGCACAAGAGGGGGTATTACTGCCCCTGTGAACAATTAGGACAGGTGGAAAATTAATGATTTACACAATTAAATAAACAATTAACCCCTTACCCCCCCTATAAAGGGAACTCCACCCCTAACCACAGTGTGCTTTTTTCTGTCCTTTGGACATATTGGGACAGGTGGTAGTCTCTGTTTGAGACCTTGTGTTAGCTTGCTAACCTTTATTTTATTTATTTTCTTTCAGGTGCTCTCCTGTTTGGAGGTTTGGATGTCTCCTCCCAGCTGCTTATCTTCATGTCTGCTGTACTCATTTTAGCTGCTGAGGGGGAGGAATCCATTTCTTTCCCTCAGCAGCAGTAGTATCCATTAGAGATTATGTTCTTACTTGGATTCCTGATTTCTTTTGTGGCGTCTGACGTCACTTCTGGGGGCGTGGCTTCCCGTTTTGGCGCTCTGCCAGTGTATATTAACCTGTTAGTGTCCTTTAGGCTGTCTCTTGGTACAGCTATTAGTAGCCTTCGTAGAATCTGCTGTCTAGCTTTGTCTTTGTCTGTTTTCCTTCCCTTGCATTTTCAGTCTCAGGGTAGGTATACCTAATAAGATTTTTATGTTTAAATAAATCTCTTTATATTATTTTGGTCATCTCTTTTGCAGATGTCTTCCCGTACTCCAGAGGATCCTGCTCCTGAGGGGCGCAAGTCCACTGCCAAGCGCAGGCATTTTACCTGCCGTGGGTGTGATACACCTTTAGAGGATGCTTACCCTTATAGTCGCTGCCCAAGTTGCAGAGATTCCCCTGAGGCAGAACCCAATATACGGGATATGATGATTTGGGTTAAAGATTTTGTTGGATCCTCTATCAAGAGATTTGAGGATACACTCCAGATAAAGAGACCTAGGGCCCAGTCCCCTGCAAGGGTGGTCCCTATGTCTGAAGACGCTTATCTCACTGTAGATGAGCTTGACTCTTCTTCTGAAGAAGAACCTGCTTCATCGTTCTGGTTTCCTATTGAGAAAACCCAACGGTTACTAAAGTCCATCCGGTCGGGGGACCAGGATGTTGACTCTAAGGAAGCTCCAGAGACCACCTCTAGAGGGCCAAGGGCCTTCAAAGTGGATGAGTCTCTCATTAAGTTAATGGAGACTGAATGGAAACTCCCGGAAAAAGGTCCGGTTATCACCAAGCGGTTCAAATCTATGTTTCCTCTTAATGTAGCCCAGCAGCGCCCTTGGGGTCCTCCCCCTAAAGTCGATATGGCCATCGCCAAGATGTCCAAAAGGACCGTGGTACCCGCGGATGATGGATCTTCTTTACAGGATCCTATGGATAGGCGCATAGAGTGTTCCTTGCGCGGCAATTATGCGGCTGCTTCTGCCTCTGCTACTGTGGCTATAGCCTCTACTGAGGTTACTAATTTTCTGCGCGCCAGAATGTCTCAAATCCAGTCGGATATTGATGCAGGTATTCCAAGAGACGATATCTTGAAGCAGTTCAAGACAGCTCAACTGGCTGTGGAATTCCTTTCGGACGCTGCGCCGCAACATCTGAAGCTAGCCTCCAAATCTATGGCGCTATCTGCTGCTGCAAGGAGACCCCTATGGTTAAAACCCTGGAAAGCGGACAACGCCTCCAAATTTTCGCTTTGTGGGTTGCCTTATGAACCTGGCAAGCTGTTTGGCAGTGAGCTGGACAAGATCATGGAGGGCCTTTCGGACAAGAAAGGCAAATCCCTCCCCCAGCAGGTTTCCAGAGGGAGGGGCAGACTGTCCAGAGGATCCAGGTCCCAGGGACCTTCTAGATCCCAATGGCGTCAGGGGACTCAGCAGAGAGGAGCAGGTCGCTCCCGTGGGTCCTATGAGAAGAGAAAGGACCTTTGACGCCGTGAGTCTGGTACCAGAGAGTCCGGAGGTAACCCCTCCTCCAGTTCTAGACCCCCCGGTGGGAGGTCGTCTATCTTTTTTTCTGGAGGCTTGGGAGAGGTCCATACCAGACCTCTGGGTATTAGATGTAGTCCGATCAGGCTACAAAATAAATTTTGTTTCCCTACCTCCTCCAAATTTTGTTCTGACAAGGATTCTTTCGTGCGAGAGGCAAAGAGTCCTAGAGGAATCTATCCACGCCTATATACAGAAGAAGGCTTTGGAGGAAGTTCCTCCAGAAGAGCGTGGATTCGGCGTCTATTCACCAGTCTTCCTAGTGCCCAAGATCACAGGAGACTGGCGGATGATCTTAGACCTACGCTATTTGAACAAGTTCATAGCAAGAAAGAAATTCCGCATGGAGTCCATACGCTCTGTAATAAATATCTTACACCCGGGAGACGTGATGGTCTCAATAGACTTGAAGGACGCTTACCTACATGTTCCTGTTTGCCTAGCCCACAGGAAATATCTGCGGGTGGCTGTATCCCTTTGTGGCGTAGTGAAACACCTTCAGTTTGCTGCCCTTCCCTTCGGAATCTCCTCTGCTCCGCATACCTTTTCCAAGGTTATTGTTGCTGTGGTAGCAATCTTGAGACTAGAAGGCCTAGAAATCGTCCCATATTTAGACGATTGGCTTCTAAAAGCCGCTTCTGCAAAAATTCTGCATTCTCATCTTCAGCAGGCTCTGGTTTTTCTCCACCAGTTAGGGTGGATAGTAAACTACCAAAAGTCAGAGTTGGTTCCATCCACTTCCAGGAAGTTTCTGGGGTTCATAATCGACTCGACACGGATGACTCTCTCTCTGTCTCTCGACAGACACAATCGAGTTGTCAGAGCCGCCAGTTCTCTAAGGACCCCTCAGTCGGTGTCCATCAGAACGCTTATGAAGATGTTAGGGCACATGTCAGCGACTGCGGATGCAGTTCCTTGGGCCCTTTGGCACCTACGCCCTCTCCAATCGGAAGTTTTGGGCATTTGGAATCGCAACCCCCTAGGGTTGAACAAAATGTGCACCTTGTCGCCTCAAATCCGTCGCTCCCTCAGTTGGTGGGAGCATCTGAAAGATGGGAGGTCCTTGATTCAGCCAGCCTGGATTCTGTTGACCACAGACGCATCCCTTCTAGGTTGGGGAGCCCATCTAGAGGACATTCCAGTACGAGGTACTTGGTCCCGTCCAGAGAGCCTTATGTCTTCGAACTTCAGAGAGCTCAGAGCAATCAGATTGGCGCTCCTTCATTTTGCTCCGCAAATCCGCGGCAAAGCGGTGAGAGTTCGTTCAGACAACATGACGGCGGTTTATTACATCAACAAACAGGGTGGCACAAGATCTCAACCTCTTCTCAAGGAAGTGGGAATGATCCTATCTTGGGCAGAGCAGAACCTCTCCCACCTCTCTGCAGTCCACATTCGGGGATCTCTCAATGTGGTAGCGGACCGTCTGAGTCGGGGTCTCAGTGTTCCAGGCGAATGGTCGCTAAACCAGGAAGTATTTCATCAAATTACTCTTCGGTGGGGAATGCCAGAAATCGACTTAATGGCTACGAGGTTCAACGCCAAGGTGAAGATCTTCTGCTCCCTATACAGGGAGGACAATCCTTGGGCGATAGATGCTCTGTCCATCCCTTGGAGGTTCGGGCTGGCTTACATCTTCCCTCCAATTTCCATGATACCAAGGGTATTGATGAAGATCAGACAGGACCAGACCTCGATTATTGCGATAATTCCATTCTGGCCGAAGAGGTCATGGTTCACCCAGCTCATGGGGATGAGTCAGGGTCTGTACTGGCAGCTTCCAATATCAGAGAACCCTGTGTTTCTGGGCACAGGGTCTCGCCTAGATCTGAGAATTCTCAATCTGACAGCCTGGAGATTGACAGCTCCCTATTGAAGGATAGTGGACTTTCTTCTGGGGTCTTGAGGACTTTGTCTCATTCGAGAGCGGAGTCTACTAATAGAGCTTACAACCGGATTAGACGTATTTTTTCCCTATGGTGTGTGAAGAACACAGTGGGTTTCTCAGATCCCCCCATTTCTTCCATATTACAGTTCCTCCAGGATGGTCTGGATAAAGGCCCAGCTCCCTCTACACTAAGAGTGCACACCTCAGCCATATCGGCTTTTCTAGGAAAACCCCTGTCCCAAGAACCCCTTATCAGGAGGTTCCTTAAAGGAGCCGAAAGGTTAAAACCTAGGATCCTGAGACCAGTCCCTCAATGGGACCTTTCTGTCGTGCTCAGGGGGTTATGCTCTCCCCCCTTCGAGCCACTGGAAAGCGTGGACATGAAGTACCTTTCCTGGAAGGCTGCCTTCCTAGTGGCGATCACCTCTGCCAAGAGAATTGGTGAGTTGCAAGCTCTGTGTGCCTTTGAGCCTTACACCCTATTCCTGCCGGATAGGGTTCTCCTAAGGTTCCTGCCAGCTTTCTTACCGAAGGTTCCTTCGTTTCAGAACATTAATCAGGTCATTTCTCTACCTGTTTTTCACCCGGATCCTTCAACAGAAGAAGAATCTCTTCTACATACTCTTGACGTCTCTAGATGTCTGCAGATCTATCTACAAAGATCCGGTGTCTTCAGGAAAGATGACAATCTCTTTCTACAGTTTTTTGGCAGGAACAAAGGATCTAAAGCTTCTAAACCTTCCCTGAGCAGGTGGATAAAGGAAGCCATCAGAGAATCCTTCTCAGCTCAAGGCTTGCCTCCTCCCGCCTTTGTCCGCGCTCACTCTACCAGAGCGGTAGCTACCTCGGCTGCTGAGAGGGGCCTCATCCCTCTTCAACATATTTGTGCTGCAGCCTCCTGGAGTTCTAACTCCACTTTTATAAGCCATTATAGGCTAAATTTAAGACGTTCGGAAGACACTGCCTTTGGGCGGTCTGTTCTGAACGTCGTTCAGCCGGAAGACCCTCCCTCATAGGTAATCTTCTAGCTACTTCCCCTCTTGTGCTGCCAGTTAGGACGTAAGGGAATCGTTAATTTCTAACGATAATTTGTTTTCCCTTAGTCCTAACGGCAGCACACTAATTTCCCTCCCTCATATATTTTTTTATTAATTATTGTTATAGCACACTGTGGTTAGGGGTGGAGTTCCCTTTATAGGGGGGGTAAGGGGGTTAATTGTTTATTTAATTGTGTAAATCATTAATTTTCCACCTGTCCTAATTGTTCACAGGGGCAGTAATACCCCTCTTGTGCTGCCGTTAGGACTAAGGGAAAACAAATTATCGTTAGAAATTAACGATTATCATATTACATCAGCCTGGCAGCTGGTTAACCAGACACACAAGGATAGTCAATAAACTGTGCTGAATAATACCCCTTGTCTGTTATATCATTTAGTGAATAAATAAAGACCCTTCCATTGAGGGCTACGTTCCCCCTTCCTAAGTTAGTTGTATATTAAATGCTTTTTGAAAACTCTTAAATTGACATTTTATGATGATGGAATTAAACAAGCAGAATGGGAGCGAGGGCTTGAATGTGCCGTTCATAAATGAAATGGAAAAATAACCACATTTTCTCAAAGAAAAGGGTAAAACACACTCACATTCACCTAAGACCTCATTTAGAAATACCCACAGGGCAGATATTATAAAAACCACAGTTTATAATTGTAGAAAAAGAATTTTGTTTGAATAGGTTTGGCATCCTAATGGTTCCTTCAAAGAGAAAGACACGATAATAAATCTCTTCTCCAAATCCTTGTGATAGAACGCTGACTTCCAAGCAGATAATTGGGAAAGGCAACTTTTATTAAACCGAGTATTCTATGACTTGAGCATGCGTGCCACTACCTTGAACCTGGCAGGACTCCTTGAAATGTTCGAAATTATTAATTAGCCTCGTGGGACCTAGATATTTCAGTTAGTAGCAACTGCCTCGAAACATGAGGGAACTTGCCCAGGGTTGCAGATGGTTATTATTTGTGAAGAACAAAAAAAAATAGGATACCTGGTGACTTTGTGTCTCACTTTTTTAATGGATGGTATAACACTAATGTCACGTGCACTCCCATGCCCATAAAAGTACTCATGAGAGGACAATGATGTCCTACAAACTGGATTCTGAAAAGGCTTTCTGTAACTATGATAAATCATCGCTGGTATCTGTGTGGACCCAATAATCACCTACTGTGAGTTCATACTACAAAGCAGGGCTAGACTGGCCATGACTGAACGACTCTGGCACTTTAAGGACAGCAGCCACCAAATGATGTATGTACGGCAGCTGGCTGGACACATTATGACCAACGTGGCACTTTTATACTCGCAGAGTGTGGCTACATGTATCCAGCCGGCGGCCACATACTGCAGGACCAGATCTGCTGTAATATCGCTAATGATGAGGTCCTGTTGGCCACCGGCCCTATCAGGCATTTACCCAGTGTGCCAGATGGCTAGTCTTGGCCTGTTCCAAAATTTTACATAATTGTCATTTTGGCACCTTAAGCCGTGGCGCTTTATGGGGTAATGTTGATAAATATAAATAAGTTTCCGTATAATCTATTTGGATGGTAGGTAAGATACATGGGTTTTCGAGTGCCCCCGAAAGCCACTGCATTCTACAGAGGTTTGGTAGAATTATTCAAATTGCTTTCAATACTTGCAAAAATTTTTTTTCAATGTTTCAAAAGGAGAATCTAGACCCATAGACTCTGTAGGAAGACAGTCTAGGTAGAAATGTGATAAATAACTGTTTTATAGAAAGAGTGGTGGATGCGCAGAAAAGGCTCACAGCAGGAAAGGTAAAGGCTAATGCAGTAATGGAATTCAAAACTGCTCGGAAGAGGAATAATCAGACAGGATCTGTGGCATTTCTTCTGTGCTGTCAGCCTCTTCCTTTCTCTGTTAATACTGAGTTATGAGCAACAGGGAGAGGGGAGGTTGGCAGCCCGTGGATGGCAATGATGCTGTCAGCACTTGGATGAAGCTGGCTACAAACCGTCTCAGCAGGTAGCGTTACTTCATTAAAGGTGATGGCATATAGTGTATTATAACCCCTTAACGTCTGGAGCTGTTTGGGAGCTATAGGCGAGCTCATGCAGATCATTAGCCTTTTATTCCTCCCCCTCTGACACCTATCCCAGTGCTGAACAAGACTAATTAAAATCAGCAGGAAGCTCCATTAGCGCTGAACTTGATGGAGACAGGAAACAGTAAATAACCTTAACCTCTAGTCTGCTGGTGTGTCCGGCTTAACACGTCTTAATGACTGAGACTTGCCATAACGTTAACCTCTGCAATGCTGGAGTGAATGCCATCGCCTGCAAAGCTAATGAGATAGCTGAGACAAGGGTACCTTAACCCGTAAACTCCACAGTAATTCACCTAATACACCTCATAATCTACTGGCATAAAAAATAGACTACGGTTTGGTAACATTAACCTCTGCTGTGCTGGAATGGTCTGCATAGTAAACTCACCTGTGAAAGATTTTGGACTGGGTGTAATAACTACTGTCATTAGGGAGCTTTGCTCGAGCCAAACCATACAACTAACAGGAAAAGAAGATCCACAGCTGTTACCCTAATGGATAACCCACCTACTCCTATTTTTTACTTAAGTGCCAAGAACACCATGTCATTGTCATCACCATATCATACTTACTAAACTTCTCTTTCTATAAACGGATGGTTAGTGAGGTCACTAATGGTTAATGAACAAAGCCCACCTAGGACTGGGGGAATCGAAGGAACAGTTGTGAGAGATGCAAGTCAGTAGAGTATCTGATTATTAAAGTTGTATTAACCTTATTAAATGGTCTTGGACTCTTGTGGCAAGGTGTGATAGTGGCTGTTGATTGATGGGTAGTGGTCACTGCACATGGTGGCTGCCTGAGAGTGATGGATATCATAGTTGGCTGTTGTGGGATTTGTCTAAAACAAGTTAGCAAGACCTAACTATGCACCACTTTGTAACCAGGGACTATGCAGAAATGTAAGCAAGTGGTGCCTCATACCCCAACTCCTGTGAAGTTATAAAAGTGGTTGTGCAGAAGGTAGAAGGGGAAATTATAGACAGGAGTAGCAGTTAAATGCTTTAGTTTATCCAATGTTCTCGTTAAGGAAAAAGCTGGGGTAGAGAGAGAAAAGAAGAGATGGAGAGAGAAAGGAAGAAACCACAATGTTTTTAGGCACATTTTTTTAATGCATTCCATGTACTAGTGTTTTATATGGAATATTTTGTCTAAATTGGTCCTGTAAGGAAATCACAAAAACATTGCCATAAATAATAAAACACAGACAAAATCTCCAAGTCTGCAAAATAGGTGTGCAAGGCATCTTTTAGAAAAAAGGTGCAATAACTGCAAAAAAATATTGTTCTGATATCAAATGACCAAGGGCTACAAATACGTCAGCCACTACATTTAGACTAATGGCAGTGAAACGGCAAAGGTTAATTTATTATAGAATAAGATAACATAGAGAACCAGGAGGTAAGCAATTCATTGCTGAGATACATTTTTATATATGCATCAGGACCAGTATCTAATATTTCTCATACTCATACATAATTTTGCTAATAGTATTGTTAACTGTGCTCCTTTTCGGTCATATTCTTGCCAGGTCTGCATTTTTTAACAGTTAAAGGGCTCCGTTTGTTAATAAAGAAGATTCTCATTTGCGCCATAACTTAGGTTCTAGAACAAAAAAAGACTTTCTACCACATAAAAGGCATTTAAGGTTAACGCTCCGTCCCCAGAATTGCACGCACTTTACCCAGACAATATGTAAAAATGAGAAATTAAAATCGCTGGCACAGATCAGAAGACTCCTAATGAAAAGCAAAAATGATGAATCACCTAACACGTCTCTAAGGAATTTTAAGAAAAATTAGGATGGAATGATGAAATGAGATAAACATAAAAGTAACAATCTTCCAGGGTATGACTCTTATTTCTGATAGTATCTAGTCAGAATAACAGCAGGTAACATTTTAATAGATATAATTCAGCTCATGTGACATGATAACAAGAATAGATTTTCATAATACAGAATAAACAGTAAAGTATCACCAACCATCCAAATAGTCTAACATGCTGTAGAAGACAGGGTACATATTTTGTAAGCACATTTTTTTAATATTTGACAGGACCCTGAAAATATGGATTCTGCACCAATCGTATCCAGTATTTTATAAAACTGATTATAAAGAACAAATTGAGTATTCACTTGATTTGGACATATAAACCTACATACACCTGAACTGATTATTTCCCTAATACACGGTTCTTTTCTATTAGAAAGACCTCTTCCATAGTAATGCCACATTTCATATATACCAATGTCAAGGCAACATTGCATCATATATAATAATATATAATTTAGCCGGTATGTGCCGTTCTATCTGAGAATTAATGTCATTATCATTTCATTGCATGTCCTTGCTCTGCCAAGGTAGTCGATAAAAGAAGGTGGCCTGAAATTGCATTTCTTTTTTTTTTGCTTATATATGTTTCTATTGTCACAGGATCTCACTTTGTTGAGCCTTAGTTCATTACACAAAGAAATGGGGTAATTCTGCTCTACCTGTCCCAACCCCCCCCTTAAAATATCACCCTGTGTGATTTATTTTGATAAATAGGAACTGATCAAAAGAATGCAATAGAAAAAGCTATGGATGCAAACTGATTAATAGGAACAGTAAGTTCATACTGCGTTATTTAATATGACGGTTACATTTGAAAAACAGTTATTCACATGAAATTAGGGGTATTTGCTCAGAACTTTTGCAGAAGTATTGCAGAATTATGGGGCATCTGAACGTGCTGCCTGGATCCTTGTGCAAATTGGGAGCTGTCCGGCAGTTGGGGGTGCTGATCTCTTCTGGATTCCATTAGTGCTGCCTGCATGTTTGGGTCCATTCAGAACGGTCCAGTGGTCCGTGGTGCTGAACTCTTCTGTGTTCCTTTAGTTCTGCCTGGATCTTTGTGTCTGTTTAGAGATGTCCCAGCCGGAGGTGCTGAACTCTTCTATGCTCCATTAGTATTGCCTGCATCGCTGTGTCCATTCACAGCTGTCCAACAGCTGGAGGTGCTGAACTCTTCTTTGCTCCATTAGTATTGCCTGCATCACTGTGTCCATTCACAGCTGTCCAACAGCTGGAGGTGCTGAACTCTTCTTTGCTCCATTAGTATTGCCTGCATCGCTGTGTCCATTCACAGCTGTCCAACAGCCAGAGCTGCTGAACTCTTCTATTTTCTTTTTAATGCTGCCTTTATCTCGGTGTTCATTCTGAGCTGTCCAACACGCAGTGGTGCTGAACTCTTCTACGCTCCTTTAATTTTGCCTGGATCTTTGTGTCCCTTCAGAGGTCTCCAATATATATTTATTACTGCCAGGATCCTTGTGTAAATTAGGAGCTGTCCAGGGGACTAGTGGTGCTGAACTCTCCAGCATATATTTCCCAGTTCTCTTCAGATATCCACAACTATATTCACTGGGAGCCGATACTAGACATACACCCAGAGGCACCGTTTTCAAAAATACTTTATGTGTTAGTGGAAGGTGAAGAAAAATAAGGTTGCTCCCTGGTACTTTCATGAATAAGTTGTGCTGAAATTCATTCTAGATGTCAAACTAGATCTATGTTAACTGACCAAAAAAAAGGTCCCATCTGTTCTCTCCTTGAAGGCCCTTATACCATTTTTTTGCATGTTATTTCTTCACGCTGTGTTATCTTATCTCTGAGTTATCGAACAGTGAATTGCAGCATTTGAGACACTTTTATAAATCAGCTCCTGTGATATTTTCCTCGCACGAGATAACGTACTGCCACAATGTTGATCCGCTCGCTTGGCACCCGGCTATTTATTGGATTTATAACCTGCTAAATGTATGCCAAAGCATTTGTTCATTTGTAATTGCGTCACAATTGTCAACCAGCTTCTTCCGTGATTGCTTTTTGATGCACAGTTAGCAGTGCCTTGAGCTACGAAAACATTTTTCATTTGAGATTTCACTTTAAAGAAACGCAGTCACTGTATGTCAAGGCAGATATGATTGTATTGCCTCATCTACTCTACAGGTTCTCTAACCCACCTAAAAGCTGTTTGTTCTCTAGATAGGCTTATGTAAATGTCAATCTCCTTCTTCTTTAGATATAGTGCTTATCGCTATGATTTCTGCTAAAGGCAAGTGTATAAGACAGAATGCTATTCAAATACATTTTACTCCCCCTCCTCCCAACTTTAATTCAATGCCCGTGTTCATCTAATACTACTGGACAAAAATAAATCAGTAAATATATTAAGGTAATGGACCCATTACCAAATAATGTCTGTTGTTAAATTCTAATTAAGATAAGTATCATAATAACCAGATATAGCATAGCCATAGCTAACTTTGAATAATACATATTAATACAAAAATTGGACATAATATCAGGTCTAATTCTTGAATTCCGCTTACAGGCGCCTGACATTTCACACCCCTAATTCTGCATATTGTGCTGCACCCACGAGAATGGGTCTGAATGAGAGCCCTATTAAATTATTCTGTGTATAAAATAGGAAAAAAAAACAAAGTATCCCCAAATTCACCATAAAATGTCCTTTATTTAATGCCTTCATACACAACCACTGTGAGTAGCCATCTGCTCAAGCATGATAGTTGCTCATAATCCAATAATACATAGTAATATGTGCAAAGTTTGATTCAACAATATTATTGTTAAACAGAATTTTAGTGCACTGAGAGAATTAAAGGTGTTCCTGGTTTCACCCCTACGAATACAGCGTAAAATGTTCTAACAAATCCACCCGTTATTGTAACCGGATTCCCTGTGGTCACAGGCTTCATTATTTCGGTTAATAATGTGAAGTATATTGCGAAGGCTGATTGTGCTGCACAAATAGAGACAGCAGAAGATCTACACCCGTGATTTATGTTCTATACGTAAACTACAACGTTCCTAGGACTAGTGCCGGACTTTACAGAGATCAAGAGATACAGTGTGTAGCAAAGGAAAAATCAGGGCTTATTTGTATTCTGTGATAGCACAAAATACCATTGTAAAATATATAATATATATATATATATATACATACATACATACAGTATACTCACAGTATATATATACAGTATACAACACAGTGATATAATATATATAAATATATATATATATATACCGGTATATATATATATATGTGTGTGTATATGTTTATAGTGTGTATAGAATTCGACTGCTAATAAGAACCATTCAGCCCATCCAGTCTGCCAATTTTCCCTGATGTAAACACTCAGATCAACATCTGCTGAGAGGCTGTTCCATTTATCTACCACCCTTTAGTAAAGTAAAGCTTTCCTACGTTGCATCTACATGATATAAAATGTGCTCCAGTAATGTTGTCAGTCTTGTCAATCAAATACTTACCCAAAAATGCTTTCCTGCTCCTCATGTTGGGAAAAATGACATATAGATAACCACTTAGGCACACACGGCCCCTGTGGTGCAGGGGGCCTCCAAGTCCTAGGGGGCCCCAAAGGCTTCTTGGTGCAGAAGTGGATTCTTTGACATCTGCTACTAATGAATTTTGTAATGATGTATTACCATGCAAGTGCAAAGCAGTTGTTATCATGTCACTGTCTTATTCATGAGCTAAACTGACATGTGGGGTTTATTAGCTCCATGATATAACGGCAGGTAATTGAGTTCCGATTTCACATATGTGAAATGACATATTCAGAGACGCGGAGGATCAGATCCACGATGGGATGTACAGGAAGAGCGGGAGGACCCTCAACACAACTTGCAGATGGGGGGGCTATGTTTAGTGTTACACCTCTGAGACTGCCATTATAAACATACAAACAAAAAATCTTGCGGCATAAAAGCCACCCAGCATCTGCCTTATCCTTATCTCTAAGAAATGTTACATTGCGCCTTGTTCCACATAGCAAATAAACATTCAAAGCCATTTCCAAGAGGCTACAAAAATCCGATGGTTGCTTGATGAAATGAGTCAACAATACCCCCGTAGAACTGAAGAACACACAGTTCTTTCAAGAATCTATTTGCTTATTTAAATGTCTTATACTTGGAAAGATATATGCAGATGTGTATCTGAAATCATAACGCCGCACACAATTGAGTCAAACACACAGAAGGGGGGAATGGCAATGCGATAACTGCCGATTAGCAATTCAATCACCAGCGTGACAAGGTCAGGTGCAAAACCCCAACCACCGAAGGCTATGGGAAGCACACAATCTGTTCCAAGAGAAGCTGCTTATTCCCACTTTTTTTAATATATGAAATAGATCCTCCATGAATTGCAAAATAACTTGTCCTCCTAAAACTGTACGTGATAAATGGGGTCAATCGCTATGATAAGTAAAAGAAGTTTCTATTTAACTTTGTTTTTTTATGTCAGATGTTCTCAGCAATCTATGGAAGAAACGGTAAAGCAAAATATTTAAAAGGCCCCGGTATTTTCGATTTTACTACTGTACTGACGATGCTTCTGCTTCTACACTGCGTTGCAGTAAATATTGTATAATATGTTCATGGAAAATAAATATTCAATAAAAAATTACCTTAATCTATTATTTGAAAACATCGACTGATTTAGTGTCCTGAACTGTAAAATGTATCTTTACTTTGACCCTCTACTATGAGGATGTTCAGTTTGTCCCTAGGTAATGTTAATATGCTTGTCCTAGATGGATTGTCGATGGAAAAGGACATGTGGAGGCATATTGGTACCCAAAAATGCATTTTTAAGCACTGAATGGTGTATTATATGGAAAAAAGGCACTGGACCAGTACAATGTACTCCTTGCTTGAACTTTGTGGATCATTAGTCATTACTGATTTACCTGTCTCTGTAGGTTTGGACTCTGTGGACCATAAGATTCTTTGTTAATTCAGATATGATTAAACAGAAGTTACATAGCAGAGACAATCACCCTTCGATGACTTTGTTCTACTTGGCACTGTTGTCCTGCTGTAAAATGAATGCACTTAATGGTCCATATGCCTTCTCCTTCACTGTGTGTCTGGCATAACCTTTAGCGGAAAGGACACGTTCAATAATCTGTAGTGTTGGTCTTGTCTGCTTCTGCATCATTGCCATGTTTTATGTTTGTACGTAACTTTCGGTACCCTCTAGATTCATGAAAAGTTTTCCATCTACAACCCTTTAATGATTGGCTGCATCCGCTCAGAAACGGGGAAAATGGTAGTTGGTTCTACAACCAACATTTTTAAACCATATTTTTATAACAGCTTTAAAAGCCAGTGTGTCTTGAAGATATGCCTCCCACTCCTTAGCAGTAAGCTAAAAGTTAAAACATTTCTAGAACATGAAGAATGTTCATTTTCTTTGAAACTTATGCCTGTTGGTACATGAGTTCTGCGATCAGCCCTCTTAAAATTGATCTGTGCCTTATTTACCATGACGTACATCCCCATCAGTAACCACGTTCTAGAACCCATGTGAGGTCCTTCTAGGATGGCAACTTTTTTTTACACAATATGTGGACATATCCTATAAAGATATGCAGATACCAGGCAGCTGTTTATACATCTACTGGCCTTTTAACAACTCATGGGGAGGGCAGGGATGTAGCACAGCCAGAGACAGCTCACAAATATAAGAACAAACCCTCAAAACCTTTAACCTCCTCAGGAGACACACTTTGTTACTGAGAAATCAATTGTGATGTGTTAAGTGGCTGTTTGGAGCTCAGCCACGGAAGCAAAGTGACTGCTCTATGTGAGAACTATCCACATAAATCAGACGCTGTAGACATTTTCCGCACATAGTGTTAACCGGTTCTCTTTTACAATCTATTCATTTAAAGATCAGAGGGACATTCGATGTTTCGGTGAGTAAAATCAGAATACGAACGTTACAGAACGGGTTAATAGATCTTCTGTCTGCCTAAACAGGTCATTCATAGGTCCTGCCCAAGTTCATCTAATAATAGTATTTACAGACCATGCCCTTCTGTGGCTGACCGTTCTATGCCTTCTGCAAAACGGTCTGCTTTTTCCAAGAGGTATCATCTTCCCCGCTTGTCTATAATTTGGCATCCAGATAGCACATTACACCCTCAGCTTCCTCAGTCTCCCTATCATTTCAGCTGCCGGTGTTTACAGCTGGCAGTAGGCACAATAAGATGACCCGTACGTTACAAAACAGCAGGGTGCGCTGAAAAAAAAAAGAAAAAAACATCAACTTGGTTTGAGATGACATCTTAACCGAGATGGAGAAGACAATAGGGTGCTTTGCACATAAATCAATCAATTCAGTATCACTTTGAGGTCTATTGTGAGCAAGAGCATGTGAAATTGATCAAAACGCAAGTTGAGTGAAGAATCTGTCCAAGTCGGCCAAATATATATAGTTGGTTGTTGCTATCAACTATAGTTGAGTCAAAAGCTCAGCAATGGGTCTGGTCTGACAATTCTTGCCAAAGACTGAAGGAGCAAATCAATGGCAGGGAAGCTCTCCCGTTGAAATCAATAGGAGCGCTTTCTGCACATGTGCACTGGGGTCCGAACAGATACCTGCCCACAGCATTCTCCACGTGAGCGCTGGATCTGACCGGTGAGTATACTATGTGCACGGATAGATGTTTGGCTGAACACATTTTGTACCCGGGGGGTGGGGGAAGGGGCAAATGTATATGGGCATATAGATATGGAAACGTCTTGTACTTATGCAGAAGAACTAAGGCCAGTGGCTGCTAAATTATATAGATGTAGCCGTACCCATGTGACTGCATACTGCAGGACCCAATCTGCTGAAGAGGCAGCTAAGTATGGGGCGCTATCAGCCAGAAGCCCACAGGGCATTTGCCCAGTGTGCCAAATGGCAGGTCAAGGCCTGCTATTTAATACACCTTTCTTAGCCAATCCACCAATTGACATTGCCATGGCAACGGACATTCTTACTATAAAAGTAGAGAAAACAACCATTGTGGCTAAATGTATTTTTCTAGGTATAAAACTATATAGCTCAAGCATCTCCCCAGAGCCATGTACAACATGTATAATTAATACAAGAGAGTTAGGGCATACATGGTATTTTTATCATGTCGAAGCTATCATGTGAGCCGTAGAATTTTACCTGCATTGCGGGAACACACAGATCGGTACATAGGACGGAAAGGCTCATGAATGCGTAACATAGATTTATCACAATCTTAGTTACAGCTCTTGTGTTAATGTTTTATTTATCACGTTGTGTACAATACCATACAAAGCATTTTTCGAAAACAATGCTTACAGTGCATTTTATTACGTTTACCAAGAAAACAATGACCCGAAGAATAAGAACTAGAGATAACAGATATAAAGGAAAGGAGAAAAGAAAAAAAAAAAGGGAAAAGAGAATGAGTCGACCAGGGCTCATAAATGGAAAGTATTATTAGAGAGCCAATGTGTTCCGAGCTTGTAAAAGGTTATTGAGGTCTAGAAGACCACTGCCTTCTATGGTAACAGTAGGAATAATCTTTTATCAGACTCTAATGTTGTCAGGGCAGGACTTGGAGCAAAACTAAGCTCAGGCAGGCCTTGGTCGACTGGGCATACAGGTTTTTGCCCGCTGGTCACACAGGCATATGCCTATGGCTAGTTGGAACCTGGTTGCTCAGTTTCATATAAAAAATATTGATGTATTTGGCTTCTTGGTTTATATAGAACTTCAGTTGAAGAGCTCAGTGGGGGCTTCTAAAAATTGAGAAGCCTCAGTAATACAGTGGAAACCTATCTAGAAGGTGAAGAAGGACCTGCTAAAGTAAAATTACAATTTGTATATGTATTTTTATGGGATAATTAATTCTAAGTTGAAGTATAGCCTTGTTAATAAAAAAATGTGGTTTTCTGAATTTGTCATCAAAACCATTTATTGTCAAGCAGGTTCTTGACTTCTAAGAAGGCAAAGGTCGCTGTGTATTGTATATAGCAAAATGTATCTCTGGATTAGAGGACTGCCCCAGAATGAGCCTTTCAAACATTATCTGATTAGACCCTGTTGTTTCTTGGCTGCTGAGACAAGGAATTCCTCATCGGCTGCAGAAAATGCTGACCAGGAAAATTAGAGAAATGCGTCTTGAGTCCAGCATTTTCACGGTTAACTCTTCTCTGCGTCTGCAGCCAGTTCCTGGTCTACACCTCAGCAGAGGTCACCACCCCAGAAGAACTAGTGGGCTTACATAAAAGTGTTCCTGCAGATCTGTAACGAGACAGTTCTGTCAAAATATAAAGGTTATTCTCTTAACCCCCGGAAAAGTGAAATCACGGGCACATCCTATATGACATATGTACATGCATGTAAACTATGCATACTGGCTACTAGTGAACAGCAATGGCTGTTTCTGAAGTTTATTGGGACCCTGGGCAAACCTCTGCTTATGGCCGCCCCACATCTGCGCCCCTCAATCTCAGTACCCCTCTCTACATAGAATATCTTCTTCTTGAAGACCTTCTGTTTTCTTTCTGTTTCCTTGGTCTTCCCTCACTTTAACTTAGTATGACACAAGGGCCAGGTGACATGGGCACCTATAGAGGGATTGTACCCTGCATTAATTATATCTCTATGAAGAGCGGCAATACTGAACAGGCATTTATACTTACTTTGATTATTATCTTGTTTTCTGTTCTTTTTATGCAAAAATTGCATTAAAATATTGTTTTGGGATAGACCATACAACACACTATTAAATGCCTTTTAACACAGAATTGAGTCATATCCTCTAATGTTAAGAATGCTAAGAATGATCACACTGTGTTCTCTTTTTAGACGATTTCTAGCATAAAATACACACATTTATTTAGCCTCTGCCACCTCTGCAGGGATGCTGTTCCATGATCTCAATAAGAGTTTACATATTGTTTTCGCTCCAGCAGCAGATCATAACCTTGTTTTCTAGAACTCCTCTCCCTGCAGAATATAAGTGGATATAAAAGATTCTGTCATAACGGAGCTTTTCTCCACTAGCTGTCAACTCCATCCGCGAACACGTCAAGACGTGTTCTGTATTTATTATGCAATAACCGATCTACACTAATTGTTGTGAGATTCTGCACGGTCACTGACTAATCTCCCATGACAAGCTTTTGTGGCTTAGGCTGTGGTTTCACATCTCTTGGTTAACACCTTACGCCACTAACGGGACTATAGTGAATAACGTAGGATACATGTCAGCCAGCATCTCCCCTTGCAGAGTAGACTCTGCTTTAAACAAGACTCACCTTTCAGATTTACAATGTTAATCCGAATGCCTGCAGTGCTTCAAATGGCAGGCTGATTGTCTGATGCTACAAAGGAAATATATATGTGTGTGTAAGGCAATAGCAGCCATCAATGCCATAAAGTGCGTTTAATATTTTATTCATTAATAGAAGGTTTTATGTTACCAGTGAGAATTCAAGTCTATTGAGTCTATATAACCATGCATGCAATCCCATCCTGCAGAGCAGCAGGAGACTAATACAAAGACTTTGAAGGTCTGGGCAATATGGCTAATACATTATTAAGACCTTGTAAAACAGATGTTTTTGTTTTAATCAACCTTGAACCACAGAAGGGCCATTTATAGAAATGACAGTGTCAAGGGTGATATATAAATATATATTTCTTTATGTATACATCTATACATTTACATTTCTAGATAAACTGGCAGACATACTGTTTTTATGTGGCTGTAAATTGTATTTGTTTTATAGTGAAAAGGATTGAAGGATGAAAAACAGGTCCATATGTAGGATAACTGATTAGAGTACAAAGGCTTTCATCATTACATTTCGGTCTAAGAATTGAGGTTTATATGTTATAATAATGCGTTCAGCTTACGAGTTCAACTCACGGGTCTCCAAATGGGTGGGAATGAAGAAATGGAATGAGAGGTGAAGTTGTAAGGGAATTTACCAGTTGCGGAGTAACTGCGTGGTCCTGTGTGTTGCCCATTTGAGGACATGATCCTCATGAGTTGCCGGAGAGTTTCCAACATGCTCCTTAAGCTCATTTGAACTTTTAATGCAATTTGATTAGAACACCCCAGGGCTGTGGTTGCTAGACTCTCCAAAGAGTTTTTATTAGTGAAGCCCTCACATAAAAACAATCACATTGCTTATGTATCTAGACCTACTAGAATGCTCACCAACAGAGCCAGCTGAGTTGTGGATGATCTGATTGCTATCATAACTATCATACACTTTTATTAAATTAGTTGGTATCATTGACTCGGGCCGATCTGTTCTCCCATCCTTATTTTCATGGCTCTTGTCTCTTTCTCAATGCGACTATAATCCGCTCCCATCCTGGGAAGCAATACTATAGCCCTGTTCTTGGATGACTTTCTTGAAAAAGAAGTGAAGCTTTGTTCTCACTGTAGTATAATACTTTACCACAAGAGTTGTTGAGCTAAATAGACCTAAAATAGGCTAAAAGAGGTGGTAAAGGTTTTTTCTATTTTTATCATATTTTGAGCTGCCATATTAGACAGATACTGGGTGAAAAATGCATTGATTCTGCTCCGTGGTAATCAATACAGTACAGCAACGGAAAATTATATAGAACTCACCAAGCTTGGGGTACTTTGAGGTTGTGGCGGACATAGCAATACATTATATGGCCATATAGTATGATGGAATCCCCAATATTTATGCCTTAGACAAGTGGTGTTTGGTATTCTCTGGGAATGCTCTGAATTCCTGCTTTGTTTTAAGGCAACCCCTACCAGCTCATCACACTTTTTTAAACAGTTTCCATTAAACTTCAGCCTTTTATACGAGTGTTTAAACTGATTTCTTTCTTGATCCATGTAAGTTAAACTTTTAATTGCCAGAAGGAGTAACAACACAATCCATCGCACCTTCTTCTGGCACTGCAAGAGTCAAATATGGCCTCACAGTCATGGCTTGACCCATCTCTTGTATTAAATGTCATAAACTTTTGCACTGACAGAATTGATCCTCAACGTGTTTTCTGGTCTCATTAGAGCTCTCTGAGAGCATGTCTCGTAGGGGATATAAAACAAGACTTGCCTGAGTATGCCGTGTAATGCTGTAAGCAGTAAAGCCAGGGGACCTGTACCTTGATGGTCATTCCCACCATCACATGGCCTATTCCAGATATTAAGTTTCTGTGTATATGGCTTGTAAAGGTATCAAACGAGTACAAGGCATGTTTGTGAAACAGGAAAATAGGGTAAAAGAGAAATCTAATTTACTTTTAAGATATGTGAGTGTGAGAGGCATGGTACACAATCACTCTGTTCATTTCAGTTTCATTATGCTTTCATTTCAGGAAAAATATGAAGTCTCAAAGCACACCCATTATAAAGGCAATAGAGGTTATGTAGGTATTTGAAAAAAACAGGTACAAAAAAAACAAAACATACAGTGCTTGATTTCCATCAATACAAGATGTACTGCCTGGATTGTCTAAAGTTAGAAGTTTACAACTATTTCAGACTATTTAAGTATTTCAGACATCATGTGATCTGTTTTATCAGTCTTACAGGGGTCGAAATAGGCAATGAATCCTGCAACAGCAAGGGCTAGACTGGCATTCCTGGCACCCCAGTGATTACTATCAAATATTTAAGTATTTTAAATATAAATAAAGATTTATAAAGCTTTTTAGGCACTGCAAAACATTAACGAACATGTGAAAATAGGTATGATACAAGCAGGAGCAGAGGGATGTTTTATCTATAATGTACATTTCCTCTCCCTGGCTACAATGTATATTAGAACAGATGAACCTATGGGACTTTCCACAGAGAACCCAAGGCACCTGACCCTTGGAGGCCCTCAACAGCCACCATTGTCCAGTGGAGGTCTGAGCAACTGCCAGTACTGGCAGGCTTCATCCCTCAAATCCTATGCACCCTTTGTCCTCCATGCGGCTGCACAGAGCTCCACCTCTACCAAGTACAGCTGGGTTGGGGAGGTGCAGTGGGAGCTTGCCTTGTATTAATTTTAAGAAGATTCTATCTAACCCACTGAACATTTTCTGCAATAAGGGGCGATCTGGGAACTGTTTAATGCCTAGTCGATGAGTTCTTATCTTATCATCTGCAGAAGAATATCTGGACAATATTCAGGGACAGGCTTTCATGAGAAAGCAGGAAGCTGGAAGAAGGAAGCTGTCCTGGGAAGCAGGAAGCTGGAAGACGGAAGCTGTCCTGGGGATCAGGAAGCTGGAAGGGGGAAGCTGTCCTGAGAAGCAGGAAGCTGTCCTGGGAAGCAGGAAGCTGTCCTGGGAAGCAGGAAGCTGGAAGGAGCAAGGTGTCCTGGGAAGCAGGAAGCTGGACAGAGGAAGCTGTCCTAGGAAGCAATTACCAGGCCAACTTGGAGTAGCCCACTCTTGGTGGCTGGAACGCAGTGGGTCACTAAACACAACGGTAAGAGCGTGGTGGCTTGTAATGGATAAAGAAGTCAAGGAGTTGTCATTAACTCTCAATTTAGAGAATAACATTATAGACATTTTCACTTGCAATTTAGTAAATATATCACTAATCTGCATTGTAATACATCCAGCACTGGAAATGTATTTTGCACAAAACAACCATTCCTCACTCTCAAAACTCAGGATACACATCCAATTTAAGGCATTATAACATCCTATGTAAGCATCTATTGCTTTTTTTCACTTGCATAGCAGTTGTCTATGAATGCGATTTGCCGAAAGGGTTAAGTAACTATATTAAAGAATCCCCTCTCAAGTAATTACATTTTATTCCCTGCAATGACTATTTCAATTTAACCACTCTCCTGTCACTTTTCACTTTCCGTCTCAGCGCAGAAGCGGCTTGGCAGAAATACGGGAGTACAATTAGTTAGATGTGATATTAAAGATTCAATCGAAATTAAATATTAAAAAGTTATTCCGCTGATCCATGAACAGATCAAACTCGTCTGTTGCTGTAAACACAAATGTTGCCATATGCCAGCTTAGTTTACTACATTTACAATATTAATATATATATATATATATATATATATATATATATATATATATACCAGTGCTGTTACTGTGCACCGCTACATTTTGGTTACAGTTTTCCATAAAGGAACTGCGGACATGAATGTATTATGGAAGACTTCCTACTGAGAGTTCCTAGGAGCTCTGGCTGAGCGAGCAGTGATATAGTCACTTTCTATTTATATCTGATTATTTTTGTGCAAAATGTTTAACAATGAGATTCCGCATTAAAAATGCCCCGGCGATCGGGCGTACTAACCTGGATTTCTGCAAACGATGGATCACCATGCTAAATACATTTTCACTCAATTTGAGGATCCTGGCAATTAAGGAGGTGGGAAAAGAAGGTTACTGAATTCCAAAATGTCCATGCAACACTGGTGACTGATTCATCTGCCTCCGACACCCTTGTTAAATTACAGAATACTAAGAATTACCTATTATGTTTCAAACACCAAAAACGTAAGGTCAATGAGGATTACACTGCTCACCGTGTGTACAAGTGGGAAGAAAGATTCTGGCTTTACCAGGGGGATTTGAAGTTTTTAAGTTAGGCCATTAACTTCTTCTGAAATAAGCCTCTTGTCCAAAGTCTTATCATTTGTTCCTACTAACAGACCTGACTGGTTTGAATGGGAGGTTTTTTGCACATACACAACATAACGTTATCCACGGATCCATCCATAGTGATCAGTTCTGTAGATAGAGGTGGAGGTCTGGTGATCTAGAGGCACACAATGTATCATAATTAACTCTTATCAACTGTGTAACTTGGATACGTAATATAACATAATTGGATACTGTAATATCAATTAAATGGCCTGTTGGATCTTGTATTGGCATTGGGATCACATAATGGAGCAATAACTTGTATGCTCAGTCTTGTATATATATATATATATATATATATATATATATATATATATATATATAATACCTGCACAAGGATGCTAAATGTTACACCCAGCTGACCCAGCTTTTTTGTCTTGGCCAAAGGGAGTATTTTAGAACCCACAGCAAAGTGGTTTCATTTTCATCTAAAAGCCATGGTCAGCTTCCTTCCTACTTGTCCAAGGGATACCTCAGACTTTTTGAATCGCATTAAAGGTGTACAACATATTGAGGCTAACTGGCGATTTGTGACCATGGCTGGAAGTAGCTTCTATACAGTCATCCCATATGTAGAAGGATGAGAGGTGATCATGGCAACTTTTCTTGACTCCCCTAACTATGATGGCCCATCTGTTGAGTGTGTGCTACAAATGCTTCATCTAACATTTACTTTGATTTTTTTCAGATTTGAAAGGGCTTCTATGTGCAACGATCAGGCACCGTGATAGGGGCGGCAATGGTGCCTATATATGTGTGTACCAGTACGAGTGTACCTACTTACTACCGAAATTCAGGCACCACATTGCACTTTATTGACGATTTTTTTTTATCTGGACATCTGTAACATTAATGCTGGAAGACATGGTGAGATCCTTAAATGAGTTGGCAGTACCAGTATGTCTCAACATGAATTGTAGCGCTGATAATATTCAATGCCTAGATGTGGAGGTATTCCATAAAAATGAAGTTTTTGGTTTTACATTGTACCAAAAACCTACAGATTGCAACTCCTATGGCCTGCGGCCATGATGAGATCCCTGCCACACACATATACAGTCTACATGTATAATGCATATGTATCTTTGCTGAGCAAGATTGAAAAGCATACACAAGATGATTATTTCAAGCTTCAGGCTTCCTAGAAAAAGGCAACAAAAGTTAATTCAATAAAGTAGTAACAAAAATGCATGATTGACATTTGATTCAATTTTATCATAGCCATGAGCCTCTTCGATCCAGGAACCCAGCGCCAAAGTTAAAAACATTATGCCAGATTTAGCACTTTAAGTGGTGCTATCAGTTAATATTTTTTTTCTAAGCAAATCTAATCTTGTTCTTCAACCTCAACCTCCATAGTGACCTTACTCCACTCCATGCCATTTACCGGTGCACAGCGGACAGTAGTGGAGGGCGGCTGGGGTGCTGAATTGGGTGAATTGGCTCCTAGTGCAGGTACCGAGCCAACAGACATCTCAGGCTTAGGGTTTTTCCTTCTGCAAGTTCATGCTGTTTGGCATTTAATAACCTGGACAGATTGTGTTGAAATACCGTTGATATATTGCATATCTGATCATATGTAAATGTTGGCGTTGGAAAAAAAGGTACCAAATGTTACAGAACAAACACAAACGACTGCTTTCATCACATGCTAATTAGTAGCCAGAGAAAAGAGCATGCAGTGTTGTGGCCTGAGTTTGAAAGCAGTCATTGAAAAGCGGTTAATCTGCACATTTAGAACTGCGAATGCAAGAGAAAAATACAATTTAAAACATGTGGCCCGGCTGCAGTGACAATGGATTAAAGAAACCTCCTCTTCTCCCAGGAGATTATACCCATACCTGGCTGTGTCCTTCAGTTTGCTGTACTGTTTGTGCTCATTATAGGAAAGCACTTTGAACCTGCGCGTCTGTGATCACTGTCTGTGCTGGAATCGGCTTAGCTGTAAGCATCGGGCTCTAGCGAGATACTGGAGCCATCCTTCAGGTTACACAGGGCACTGATCTGCTGCATTATTATACCATGGCTTGTAACGTAACTGAAGAAGGTAAAAGTACTATGTAACATAACAAGTCGCAGAAAAAGGTAAATGACCCACTTCATCTGCCTAGTTTGCCAGATGGCAAGTCTGGATCTGTGTATATATTATATATAATATAGCTGTATTTGGAACTACAAGTAAATCACTGAAAAGGGCCTCTTGCAATGGCTTTGGACCTATAAATGTAAGCAGCCCAGGAGAATTGACCCCTATCAATGCTTGACTCTCTCTGCCCCATGATATGCATAACCCTGTAAAATAACAATCATCTAATTTAAATATAAACCGTGCATACGTAGATACCCATCTTCAATATGCAGCGATAGTATCTAAATGACTTGCAGTGTTATTATTTTTCTCACATTAAAAGAGAAAGTTATCATCATGGGTGCATTAAATAGAAATGAGCAAAATGTATTCCTTAAGAAAGGACACTCTGTTACTGTAACAAAGACTCTTTCCTCATAATACCAACAGCCCTAAAATATACTGAACCGTAATTTAAAAAAACACAGAATGGTGAGGCAACCAACAGAAGTCACTACTGACTACATTTGCATTTCAAGGTACGTCATCCAACTACAGTGATAGTCATACGCATAGTCTTTAGAACTTTCATAGTGTATCGCTCCATATCTTCAAGTTTTCCTAGAGCAATGTCAACTCTCCAAACTCCTTTAGTGGTGTTATTGTCCTAATAAAATGTCTCATCTTGTTTAGGATTTTAGTTCTTGTGTACATCTGTATAGAGAAGACTCGGCAAGAAAAGCCAAGGTCCACCCTTGCTTGGCTCCTGCAGCACCACCAGCCAGCTCACCCATCTCTAGCAATAAGAGTATAATTCATCTAAATACCCTTGAGTGGACAAATACTCAGCGCAGACAGTTGAGGGGGCTGTAAATGTTTGTTTTTATGTTCCCTGACTGCTGAACAGGACTTCGCTTGTCTTCTTTTCCAGCTGCTGCTGCCCATAATCAACCTAGTGTACAAAAAGGCACTGAGAACTTGGTGCCCATGCATTCTCTCCAAGCATCAAACTCCGCTGGCACCCATCCATGTCAATGACCTTTCATCCTTCCAGACGAGCTGCGGTTCCATCAAGTATGAAAGGGTGGTTCCAAGCAGCTCTGAAGAGTGTCTCTGGAAGGAAGCCGTCAAGAGGAGGGATTCCTTTTATAAATGCCTGTTCTTCTATACATAATACACTTCTACAGGCGAGTACCAAGCAAATAAACATACACATTCCCCTTCATTCCCCCCGGACTCCGTCTCACGCTGCTATAAGGCAATGTGCTTCACTTACGCAGCCATTTGAAACCGTATATATCACTTTATCCACATTGAGTGTAATAAAGTGCTAGGCTGCTCTTCAAGGCTAAAATGCGAGCGCATTAAGAACGACTGTCATGGTTCATATTAAGTTCAATTTCATTGGTTTTTATATTACAC
This sequence comes from Spea multiplicata, assembly GCA_009364415.1. NCBI lineage: Eukaryota > Metazoa > Chordata > Amphibia > Anura > Pelobatidae > Spea > Spea multiplicata. The sequence goes on along the minus strand of VKOC01046567.1, from coordinate 107,049 downwards.
CCCGCAGCAATATCAGTATATGGTAATCAAGGAGCCGGGGACGAGGTATATTTCACTCTGCTGATGCTCTGCTGTACCAGTTAGAATGCATTTATGCTTTTGAAATGTACTCTGTTTTATAGACGCTCGCCCTGAAAATAGATTGCATCTAGTAGTGAAATGAAAATCAAATTACTGTCCTCGTGTGTTTGCTGCTGTAAAGGAGAAACTATTAACCCCTCTGTGAGAGACCGAGAAGGGGTTAAAAGAATGCCCTTTCTACCTTGAAGAGTACACCTAGCATTTATATGTATTTATCTATTAGGGAAGCCACTGTTACAATATGGATGAAACTTCACTCTTCCGTGTGCCATTATTGTATTGAAAGCGGGATACCAGAAAATGTGACACATATTTCGATAATACAGCCAAAATACTTAAAAAGAATAAAAAAATAATGTGTGGATGTACATTGATTCCCTTCTTGCCGTGTATAACCAGTATTCATTCTAGTAGCACTCCAGTAGTGTATTGTTACATATTTATCGGTGTGTATTTTCCTGCTAGCTTAACTTCTAAATTCAAAAATATACATGGCGGTTCTCTGGATGCATCTCTGAAGCTTCTTTTTACTTTGCTGAGAGTGTGGTAGATAAGTAGAACAGCCTACCAGCAGAAGATGTATAGATATGAGAATTTAAACATGGTGGAACATAAAGGGGGTGGAGCCTAAAACAGGTAGATGTTTGTGGCACTGCATGACTCCATCTACTTTTAGGCTCCACCTCCTTCTGACCCATGGGGTGTGTGTCTCTCAGACATACACAACTTAAACACAATGCTGCCCATGCACAGTGTAATTAATGCATTGTGGATAGGCAGTATTTTGACCGAAAAGAGACTATCCCGGCAAATTTGGGGCTTTGGGCAGATAAGCATAAAACTATCCTGAATCTTAGATCAAGGACTGATTAAAGTCTGGATCTAACATCAGGAAGAACAGGCTGACTAGAAAGGCCGAATGGGTCCAGTCTTCCATCAGGTATGGCAGGAGCCAAACTTCTCCACCCCCGACAACCATCTATTTTCCCTGCTGCTTCACCTATGATGATGCCTCCCAAGATGCAGAGTTAAGAAGATCTTGGTGCCAGAATAGATGTATTTTTACAAAGTATCCTTTGAAATCTTGATAACAAAATCCTAAACAAACATTAAAGAGCTAACCACCCTTTAAAATACTGATGACCCTTTCAGGATAACACGATATCATATTTACACAAATTTACAACATTGGTTTATTTTCACGTAACATCATCATTCCGAAGCCTTTGCACTGTTGGAAGCAAAAGGTTAAGCATATTGAATGATTTTGGGGGGAAAATCAAGCAAATGATTTCTATTCGATTTGATCGGCAATCACAGTAAGAGCTTTCACAGGCAGAAGGTTTAGCGATAAGCAGAATTTCTTGAATATTGCTTGAGAGTTTCCAGGAAGATACATTTCTGTTCTCATAATTTTGAAGTTGCAATTATTCTGTGACAAGTTCAGGCTGGGCAAAACTATTTCAACAAGCAGAGCCATTATTTCACAATGTTAAAATGGTCTGTAGATAGACAGAACCCTCCGACAAGGGCCTTATTCACTAACTTTGGGAATTTGCTTGTGAGTTGTTGTGACTTACATACCCGGAGCTTGCCAGGTTTCACCCGGAGTCTCCATGCATAGCGCTGTCTCTTCGGGGATTGAGGGAATGGCTTTCCAGGGTTCGGGGAATGGCTTTGATTGTGGCAACTCCAAACGCGGGTTCGGTCCAATGCTTTCATGCTCTCCAACCATACCCAGTCTCCAAACAAACTAGTGCCAAGATACCAGTGACATGTCCCCTGATTGCTGCCGCACCCTCAGGAGAAGGAGACCTCTGGCCAGCCAACCATGGCATGTACTCAGGTATGATAATCTAAAACAGTTCAACTTGTGGCTCCACCACCAAATGACATACCTCAGTATCACCATATACAAAAAATGGATACACTCACTGGAAAAAATTATTCTGTCCAAAACTGCATCCAAAAATATGTTACTTATGTCACATGACCACTTGTGACATCACAAACATTTGCAGAAATGTTGTGGACATCTTGTTAGCAGTTATGACCCGTTTTCACATGTGTTACAATGGTAGGGGATGAAAGCCAGCAAAGTTCTTTTTCTAAGTTTGCCCATCAAACAAAGTTGGTCGCTCTTGCAGAAGCCCCTTCAATGAAAAGTCAATTAACACAAATATGCCAGTTTCCCACAACTCATTTTCAGACATCCGGTTTAGTGAATAACCCTGAAGGATTTATCTGCATTAGAATTACATCATGGAATACAGAAGTCTATTACTTGATGTGTCTAGAAGTAATAGCAGCAAACGACAGCGGTTTAAAATAATTTTTGGAGAGCTTCCAAAATGACTCCATTCCCAGGTGTTATGGAAAAACAATAAAGATGCTGCGTCCTCGCAGAAAAGCTAAATAAATAAATGAAGATGGGTTTTACTGCGAAAATACATCTTAATAAATAATGAGAAATAGTTTTGATCGCAATATTCAGAGAGAAAACAAAATAATGCAGGACAGGCAAAAAACATCAATTTGCTGATACTGCAAGTGCGCTCATTGTACACAGCAGTGTGTCTTTCTGAGTGTGTTTCTGTGTGTGTTTATGTCGTATCCGCACGAATGTGTTTAAGTAAATGGGTATACCTGCCCATGTACCATGTACTTTACTGGTTACTTTGCAAGAATCAAAAAAACTTTCCTGAAACACCGCAAGCCCCTGCTAGCCAGGCTCTTTGCAAAAATAAAAAATGGTATTCAACCTCATTTGAACTACTTTGGCATTTCTGCAAGCAAGTTTATTAATTCACATTTTGTATAATTATGCACGTTATCCTGTATACCAGATATGTATGTTTGGGGACATTGTATCTTTTTTGGCCAAATGTTGTTGTTTACCTTTCCAAATGCAAATTCGTTTCCTCCTGATCTTCTCCCCTCTAACCTCCTACAGCCATAATGCCCCTTTTTTTCATTCCTCTTATTATCTCTCTCTTTCTCCTCTTGTATGTTTCCCGAAAAACCACAAGCCCTCTGCTCTCCACCATGTGCTGGCCCTTAATAAATAAAAGGCAATATTAAAATAATAATGTGTGTTATTAGCGCTGGAAGAGCCCTCCTTAGGATTTCTTGGCACTCTTGTGTTTATGCCTGGGAAACTCTCAACAAGTTGACCTTGAGGCTCTTTAAATATAAACACTTAAATGGCTCATAATGAAGATTCTATGTAGTGACTCACCAAATGTTTTACCAAATGCCTCTAATACCAGTCCTCAGGAAACCTTTACTTGTCATTATTTAAAGATAAACTTTATTGAGTCACCTGCATTCAAGCAGGGATATCATGCAAAATGTACTGGTAGCAAAATTACATCTAAAAATTTGCTCCTTCACCCTGAGATTGGGGCAAAACCCCTGAGACTCAGGGTTAAACCCCAGGTGTACTTGTGCCCCCCTCGTATTTTCTTATTGGGTCTGACTATACAAATACAGGGTATACTCACTACCAGAGAAGGAGGAAGCGCTTGAGAAGGTTGAATCTTCATCAGAATCCCTTCTATGCACTTAGCCTATTTCTGTTCCCCCAACTCCTTGGCTTGGAGAAGATGCATCTCCTGCACAACGGTGAGCATGCACACATACGCCAGTGCTGGCTTGCCTGACATTTCCATGGCGTTTAATGATGCGCATGCTTAAAAAAGTACTCCCATTAATTGCAATGCAACCAGAAGGGGCTGTACAGCTTAATAAGGTAAGTGATCTCTTTATACGGTGCTTTTGATGGAGCATGACGACAGCGTTCACTGTGTTACATTCTCGTTCCTCTCCTCTGTCTCTGAAGCAGGAGGGAGAGTCGCGCAGTTATTGTGCCGGTGAGACATGGCACTGTGTAACATTGTTTCAGTGGTTCAATACCTTTTTTAGGACAGATACTTCCAGGGAGCAATAGATTCGAGCCCAATCAATTCCGTATCCGCCACCAGCATTGTTTGCCGATACAAACCCAGCTGGGCTGTTGAACCTCCCGCCACGTGTAGTGTCTGAAATGTTATTGATCAATATGATTCATTTCTGAGAAATACGAGACAGTAGAATGCAGTTACTTAGAGTGCGTGAATGGTTACATATTCTATGGTATACTTAAAAAAAAAAGTGTTTGAATCCCTCTAGTACCATGATGGCTTTTAATGGCTTCCAGAACTCACAAAAAATAAATAATATATTTATAATTCATACCAAACATGAAGATAAAATAAATGTTCTACTTTGTGTAAGTCCTCCAAACTTGCTTGAACCTTGGTTTTGTTTTCTGTTCTAAAATTCTTTGTCCCATGGTTAAGTCATTCCACTTCTTCAGCACATTCCCATTCAATAAAGACTTACATTTCATCTCATCGTCATCTCAACTTGCTGCGGCAGAGGTTGAATCATTCAATCTGAACAGAAACACCAGCGCAACTGGCCCGATCGAACAAAATTAAAATGACGTCCGGCAAGTACGGACTTGTAGGGAAAAAAATATAAAATAACTGATTTGGTTTCTTCAATTTTTCTTAATTACCAAATCAATGTTAGAAAATATGTATTTCTAGCTGATTGTGTTAATCCATTTGTAGTATTTTCCGCCATTTTGTTCTATTCAAGCAAGTATTTTTTTCTTAATTTAATAAGGTTAAAGTTGGAGGAGAAAAGTCTAGTGCTGAATAATCTGGTCACACAGTCTTTTGTCAACTTCCCTATATTATTTCAAATGAATATATATATGTAGGACACGCACATTTAAACTTACCATAGCCCCACAATTGGGGAGACTGTTGGGAGGAGAAGATCTGCTGGGTTCCCAGAGGATGGAAAGGCCCCGAAAGAAGAATACCTTAAGTGTGGTATTACCGGCCTGGACCTGTGTGTGTGGCTGTCTGGGGAAGGTTTTCCGAGCTTGGGTCTGGCATGGCAGATTAAGTTATTGGCTTTAGATTGACCGGTCTGCCCCAGTAGAGTATAAGCCAAAGGGGGCTTTAGTAGGAGCCGGGCTTTTATTTTTATGATTTTATTTTGGGGTATTTGTAAATAATAGTTTGCTGGAAGTATATTGTTCCTTAGCTTTATTGCTCTAGAAGACCACATTTTAAGATCTGAAAAGTGTCCCTCAGCTTTAAGGGGTTTTTTTTCACAATAAATATTGTTTACCTGGGAACATAAGAGAGCCACCATACTTTATAAGAGTTCAGTAACTATTATTCCACCAACAGGGGCAACACTTTGAGCTAGATAGTTTTTCTCAAGTCATGCAAGGTTTAAATGTTCCTTGTTGCAGATGTGGAATTAAAGGCATTACATATTTTTGTGGTTTTACATGTGTCGGGCTTCTTTTGTGTTCCTCGTCTTCAAAGAGGGATCTGAAGGACTATATGTGTCGTGCATTATGGATATGACAATTGTGTATCTTAGATCGTTTATTTTATTCCGTAAAGCACAGCATAGTAGATGTTAAGAGTTGGAACAGAGCCCCGAACACCATTGCCCAAATTAGTATTGACAAAATCTTATTTCTTTTACTAAAAGTATACATTTTAGATTTTTTTTTATTTTAATGGTTTAATGATTTTTAATTGTTGCTTTACCTACAAATATTTTGCTAGGAAAAAGGCAGAATATGTGCATCAGCAACAGAATAACTAATAGAGAGAAGCGATATCGGTTCACATTTGCAGCACATATGCTGTTACAGATGGTGCAGAATGTGTTAAATAACTTAGTGTTCTGACTTTTATTGATAATTCAACACGGCGAATACTTGTGATGTGAAAATGTCACGTAAAGCTGCAAAACAAAACCCCAGCATGTGTTTAAGTGCACGTTATTTATGGGGTCAGAAGAATAAAAATCTTCCAGCTTCGTCTGTAGATTTGGGATAGTGAGAGGTGTCACTCAGACAGATCACGGGGAATTTATAGCCACGTCTCTGTGGACGGCACCTTACTCGCTGTTTTACATCTGTTCTTCTCCAAGAAGCTTTGCTTCAAAGGTTAATGCTTCTGTAATCCTCGTTTCCGCAGATGTTTCGGGGTAGTGCTATATGTCAGCGCGCTCATTTCAGGCGTAACTTCTCCCCTGCCAAGGGATACTTTAAAACACCTCCAGGTATAAACGGGACATTATGAAGTGATTGACCTTATACCGCTCAGATGGCCCAATACTTTTTACAGCGCAGAACGTTTCTATTGAAAGAATCTATTGCAACATTTTATGTTCTCTATATACGGTTTTCAATTAACCACAACTGTTTTTTTGTGTATCTTCATTAAATAGCCAACTTATTACGCTGTTTAGTAATCATCTATGTGTAGCCTCACACATGAAAAACCTTTACATTTTATAATTTCTCAGCAGAGCACCACTATTTTGATCATTTTCAGCAATCTCAGTGTCTCTGGGAGAAGTCTAATCCATGCATGGACCCCTCAACTACTGCGTTTTGAATACATGGAGTGCGCTTAAGGATAGGATCAGAATATCACACTCAGGGAATCTCCCTCTGTATGTAAGACAAGCAGGTTTGAGAGATTATTAAGTATTTAGGCCATAGGACAAATTTAGGGGTTTATCCATAATGAATTCTGCTCCCTAGTCCAGCTATTCATTATGAAGAGCCAACAGTGGCATGTTTCTCCAGCATAAAGGGCTGAGATGGTCCTGAATAATGTATAACTCAATGTGCAGGGACTCATTGGTTTCACTATACATTGTATGGGCCAACCAAGCACGTTCTGCAGGAGACGTTCATTGGAGCTGAGCCTACAATGTCTAGTGAAGTCAAGGAGTTAAAGTCATCGCTAGCTCTCTTTCCTTTTAACGAACAGACTGTATTGCTTTTGCTTTGTTCTACCGTTCAGTATATTTAACATTTTAGACACCATTGTATTGTTTTTATTAATTACTTTAGTAGTTAATTATTATTTTGTTCACATTAAGCCAACATCTTCATTTAGAAGACAAACAGTCCAGAATTAAGGCATAAAGAATGGTTACCACATTTGAAGATGTTTTCCAGTCCTACAATTTATTTCAGGCTTCTTCACGACCATCAACGGATATTAATTCAAATATAATTTTAGCTTTTTTGTCATTTTAATTTAAACGATAGCTGATCTTATTAGCAATATCTCACTCTTATTGTGTTCTTTTCCCAGTCTTATGTTTGGGTTGTCTGAATTATTCAATTTAATTACTTAATTCTGTTTAATGAGTTAATTATCATTTTAATTGGTGATTAATTCAATGCTTTGACGTTATTTTTCTTTTTAACTTTGTTTAGGGTAAGTAGAAAGTGTTTGGCTAATTAAACATCTTTTATTGTTGTTCTACTGTATACGACTGTCATGGATTTATTGGTTACATTTTTATGGCTGGAATTGATAGATTAACCACAGGTATCAACAGAGTAATTGATGGCTTTTTCCTCTGGGAAAATTCCATATGCCTGCGTGCGTTGTTGTCTTTGTAGGAATATACGGTAATAGAAGCCACTCAGTGCCAACATATTTAAGGTTATGTCGTTGCTGCATTGATATTCTGCCTGCGTCTACATATATTAACAGGGTAGAGCAATGACATTAAAAGTGTACCCTTATACTGACTTAAATGGCTATGTCACAGACATGATACAAACATTTACATACTTAAAGAGACTAACAAAGTACAGGAAAAGAAGCCTTAAAGCCTACTAAGAATGTAATAGGCGCTCACCTTTCTCTGTTTCCAAAGGCATGGCTGATTCATTTGTCACGTTCATACAATTTAGTGTTCAGCATTAAATCCAGACCCAACATGAGTTCTGGTGGGGTAAAGGTAATGGAAAACCCCTCCACTTAAAATTAAAGGGAATAGCAAAGTACCCCCTTAATTTTAAGTGTAGGCTTTTTCCATCACCTTTACCCCAACACAACTCATGTTGTGTCTGCTTCACGTAGTGCTCCAAGCCTCAAGCAATAAACCAGTATCCAACCTCATGCTGATGAGTCCCATTATGGACAAAACTGCTGACCATGAGTGGTGATCTGGCACCTCTATCCCGGGCTTCGTTTAAAGTCTGTATGGTACATTTGCTTCAAGGGGTCCGTGTATCAAGTGGCAAAAAAGGTGATTATTGCTAACCTAATTTACACACACCTACCCAGAATCCCTTGCTGTGGTGTCAGCGCTACAAGTTTTCTGTGGGAACAGCAAGTTTCTGGGTTTGCCTGGTTGCTGTGAATTAGTGTTTAATAACGCCTCGGCTAACCCGTTACAAAAAGGTGGTCGGTGTCACTGGCTTTTATGAAAACCACTGGTATTTTTAATGTTATATCCCTGTGTTTTTTGATTCACCTCACCCAGAGACTGGCCCAATTGCGGTTAATCGAAATGGTTCTACACACTCCTAAATCTTCCAGGTTAAATTAATAATATTTTGATAATAGGGTCAGATGGACATCTGTTAAATGTAGCTTCTGAGTCACCTCACCTTATTGTCGGTTGTCTAGAGTGTATCAGGTCCCCCATTGTAGGGCCATCAATACTGTTATGGCTTAAACTGCCCTGCTTGCTCATTGATATCCTGTGCTTAATAGTAACCATGCCACTAAACCATACCACTAACACCCTGGTTCTGGCCATTTCCAGCGTGGTTCTCTGCCACTAACGCTTATTTCTGGCCCATGGAGAACATTTCAGTGAGATCGCCCTTTTTTCAGTCTCTGTATTCATTTTTTTTATACCAACAGTGAAGAAGGTCGGAGTGGCCATCACAAGATGGCTCTTGCACTTGATGTAGGTGCGACATTTTTATGTTCATCATCCAGATAAAAATTTAGATATCTGAACTATTGTTTGGATGGCAACCAAAAATTGTGCTTTCCATGTGATATCAATTGACATGAATAAAAAAATAACACATTTGATAATGCATGTTTTTATCAATTACCTCAACAACTTTCATACAGTGAAAAACAATTCAGATAAGTAATTAATTCACTGTATAAGGTGAATAATAACCATTCAAGTTACACCAAAGCCAAATACTCCTACCAATCTCTTCAACAAAAACAACTTAAATACATTTAAATAAAACATGGCGTAGGTGGTCCAAGGCCTGAAACTTGGCACAGGAAACCAAAATCTAAACTCCCAACATTTTAAACGGCCAAAGAGGGAAACTTTTATTTTAAGGGATGTGGTTAGAGGTAAGACTCGGGCAGGGGCTTTACGAGGGCTATTTACGTCACTAGGTGTTTATACATATTGATGTAATGGAGTAAAGCAATTAAAGGGAAAATAATTGATTTTATTTACACAATTTATAAACATTTTTTCTGCCATTTCTATAGACGTTATTGTGGCTTTTAGGTCTATAGGGCACTGTGATGTACATATACTCATTAAATATTCCAAAGTCTTAGAAAAGAAGGACATCAGGAAAGTATAGAGGAATAGAGGAGTTTTGGTCACTCCTAAATAGGGACACTTGGATGATATACCAAATGGGTGGTGAATGCCCAAAAATGCCTGCTCACGTTTATGTATACATCCTTTATACACATACAGGTTTAATCAAGCGCCAGCTACTGTTGAATAGTATTGGGTAAAAGTATTACCCGGAGGGGCTTCTCAGGGTAAATTTTTCCCCAGGTTTTTAGTTCCTGCTGACAGGGCCGGCCCAAGACGGCGGCGAGTCTCCCTGCTCTGCCACGGTGCCGGCTTGTAATGCTGAGCGCCGGAAATTGACGTCACTTCCGGCGCTCAGCATTACAAGCCGAGAACGAGCTAGAGGGCTCGCAGAGGAGAGAGAGGGGCGTCGAGCGGGTAAGCAAAAAGCGTTTGGGGCGGCAAAGTGCCGCCTCTTCAAAAGTGCCGCCTGGGGCAATTGCCACATATAGGTTATGAATGTTCTGAGGTATATATCCATCCCTGGGTACTTTTGAGCTCTGGCTACCCTAGCGAGACGCAGCCAGGACTGCCCCACTGACATTGGCGGGCTGCCCCGCTGGCGTTGAGGGTGTTCCTGATGCTGCCAGTGGACGTCCCTGCTGACATCGTGGGAAGCACCCCCTTTTAAAGGAGAAGTAGGCCCGGAGTGGGGCATGTCAAGAAATACGTTTCTGCTTATTCTTGCACAGCCATGGGAGCAGGATTTCAAAGTGTGCTTTCTGTGGTGACTCCATTAGTAGCTGTTTTTGATATTTCGCTGTAGTGAAACCTATGAGTTCTATGATGCAGGCTTAAGTACGGAAATGTTGTATTCAATATTATTCAACATAATTACACATTTGAATGATTTATGAAACTGTATAAGTGTGAAGCATTAGCAAATTTAATTTAAGTCTGTAAACGAGAATGTTCAGATGGAATGCCAAATGGGGCCTAGTCATGTCGGTAGCATGATAATTGTAAAAACTGCTCTAGATCCTCACTCCAGGAGATATTATAGACCCCTGTTGCTTGGTGTGACAATAAAAGACTGCATCGAGAAATTGATTCATTATATCTAGTCTTCACAGCTGTAATAAAATTCCAGCTCATCTTTTTTCGGTTCCAGAAACCAGAACGTAAATGCTGATGTTGGGGTGACTAATGAAAGCATTATTTTGATGCAGGAACACATTAGTCAACTGTGCATTCACACTGACCCATCGATTATCTAATTGTAAAGTGTGTTCGGTGCGTACTTTGCTTGGATCTTCTACAATTTTATGCTGAATCTGCTCCCTCACCCATTTACACATATTCCCCATCGTACAAATACTGTGTGTATGCACGGGATATGTGAAGACATGCCCCCTTACTTTCATATATATAGATAGATAGATAGATAGATAGATAGATAGATAGATAGATATACATATAGCTTCCTTAGCAACACTACTCAGTAAGCCACAAGAAGCTCTGCTCTGATGTAATCAAAGACCACGTTTCCGTTGTCTCACTCCATGGTTTTTCATGGTCCTGACATAATTATTGGTCGGCACTTGAGACATATTGCAAAATTATGGATTTTTTTTTTTTAACCTAAACCTAACCTAAACCTAATCAAGAGCTGAACGCGATCAGCAAATCTGAGAATTTTAATGGTGGTTTCTCCTGCAGCTCATAGCTTTCATTCTAGCTTCAAGAAATACATTATTTATACTAAGGGAAGGTTTGCTAAACATTCTCAAATGATCAAAATGCTGAAATTGATCAATCAGGTTTGATATTTCCCAACACTTTCCTGTGGGATCTTCCTCCTGCCAATAGTCGAATGGGCGATTCCATTGTTGAAGGACAAGGTTGCCACAAGCATTTTGTAGTTTATTCATCACATGCTAGGCAAAAAAACCCTCTGGTTTCTACTGAAAAAAAAAAAATAATCTGTTCATTATTCAGAGAAAAGAAGTTTAAATACATAACTCTATATGTGTCGGACCAATGGAGCAGGGAGTGAAGGTTTAACTGCTGATAGAGCATCACCAAGCAAGTGCCCCTTTTCTCACTAAGCCAATTATCCTCAAGTCTCGGGAGGATGAAATGTAAACATTATGCTTGAGGGAATAAAATTAAAAAAAGAATAAGCAAGAAAGCTTAAAAAATAAATAAACCAGCAATAAAAAAAAAACCAGACAGTGCAGATTTCGTGCTGACTACAGACGGCGGAAAAAAAGCTTAAAATTTGGCTGTAGGGGAAAGGCCGCACCTCCGTATGCCGTATTAAATTTGGATATTTGACGTTCTGAAGGATAAATCAATGGGCTTAGAGGTATCACAGAACTCTTCAGTAACGGTTTTACTACCTATGGTTGTACTAGATAGTAAGAGATGGATGATTTCCCTTATAATAAAGGACATTCTATTATAAAAAGAGGAACAGACTTATGCTTCATTAACCCTTTGAGAAAACAAATGCTGTCACGTAGCACCTAAAGGGTTAAACTGTGTGCATACCTCGCAAGTGTCCCTCTTCAGGACCCAAATCCTTCCGTCACTCTTTCCTCCCATGGTAAAGCCTTACGTCTAGCCACACCCCCAGCCACACCCCCTTTTAACATTTTATTGGTATGCAAATGCTAGCTCATTAAATATTTTTCAGATTAAAACAAATAAACAAATAAATAAATAAATGGATCAATTTTGTGAATTTACAATAAGTGGTCTTGGCTGGAAATGCATAATTTATTTTAGTAAGCTAAATTGTATGGTTATCGTTTCTGAACATATTGCAACATTTCATGGATATATATATATATATACATACCGGTATATCTTTTGAGAAAAATAATTAAACAAGGAACTTGTTTCACTTGATCTCTTCTACCATGTAGCGAGATGAGGAACTTGCCGGGTATCATAAATAAAATAACTTAATAATATGGGAAAAACAAAACCCCACAACCACAAATAATGCAACTTTAAGATCCTGATATATTTACAAATGCCTCCTTTAGTTAAGTTAGATGTTCTAAAATGTTTTATCACTTTCTAGGAGCATCTACTGCAGCCATAATGGATTCTGATGTAAGGAAAATATAGCAAGAAATAATCGCAAAACACAGCGTTCCATAAAAAAGAGGCGATTGTTAGCAAACGGTTATGCGTTACGACTTGTAATGGCTGTTTGTATCCAGTAAGGTACAGTTAACATTAGTGGAACATTTCATATTTGCTTCCCATTTTTACTACTCACATTATGTTAGTAAATGACGTTACCTGGCTGTCTGTAAGATTAAAAGGACGGACTTTAAAGACAGGGGGATTTAACAGCCGCACACAAACAATGCTTTCAACATGAAAATGACTTACTTCTTATTCCAAATGCAGAAAGCAAGGAAAGTGAAGAAATGCCAGAATTGTAGTCAAGGAAATAATTATCTACATGTTTAGAATTAAATACAGCGGCATGGGTTTCGCAGGAGGATCATACACATTTATGTATATTATAGGTGAGGCAATGCGGAGTATGGATGAGACTCTAATGAGATACCTTGTCTAGGGTTAGATATCACTCTGACGGTTTAGTTGTATGAACACATCAGCAAAGATCCTCTTATTCATCTACTTTAGAATTGTTGCACAACGACGGCTCCCATGAGCTTCCAGCAACATATGATTACACCCAAGATATCACATCATTTGGGAACCATTTTTTTGGCCACCTCCAATTTACAAAAACAAGTAAAAACATGTCTGACACAAAAATAACCAGCCGACAGATTGAAATTCAGCGACAGACCACGTAACATACAAAACAGATTGGAAACAAAGTGTCTTCTTCTATCGGGCCAAAATGTCAGCTATCACAATGGTTTCACAACACATTTCTAATGTCTTTTTGAGTTTCTTGGGTAGACCCATATACACATTTACCAAATTAATATGGTTTTCTTGATGATTGGAAAGCTCTTTTCCGTTGTCTTTTATATGTTGTTTCATGTTTGATGGCACTTCCAAGAGGCATTATACGTCCATCAAAAGAGTAATGGACTCAACCCTATCCTGAAGAGGACCCGGCACCAATTCAATGCCTATCGCTGAGTTTATTTATCAATTATAAATGGATACGACCATAAAGCACTGGATGAGGTGCGTGTCTTTAAGAATATAGGATAGCTGTGTTTATATTTATTAGTCTATTTGCATAATTGTCTATATATTCTCGCTTTTATTTATTGTTTAAACACTAAGTGTTATAGTTATCTTTATTACATTATTTATACAATATTGTATTTCAGAAATTACGCAGGGCTGCTTCTAATCATAACAGTTTTAATTGGATTTTAGTAATTACTTAATCTCATCAAATATACATGTGTACATATGGATTTCTATATACTTAAATGTGTTTTTTTGTGCACACAGCATGTGAATCTCGGTACATTAAGCATCAAGCTAATCAGAAAGAAACAATTTTAAATATGTGGAAGGCATCGTTATGGCATCAATGGGGAAAGAGAATCTTGTTCTAATTCAATAACAATGCTGTTTTTATTTCCTGCGCTGGCACGAGATAAACTAGGCATGGATTAAAAAAATATATATAATTTATCATTTTTCAATTATTTTTACCCATTACAATTTTTACATTTAGATCTGAAGATAATTGTTCCCACAAGTATAGACGCACATTTTAAAATGATAACATGAACGTTACCCACAATGCATGATCTTCAACTGTAAGCAGTTACCAGGGCTGGGTTTAGGTCCTCAGGTACACAAACAGAACTTCAGACACACAGACTGACAAACCCATAAATATATTCCTGTCAGTGGCGTATTTTCCTTGGGTGCTTTCCTAGGACTGATCCAGCTACCCCCCCCCCTGCAGAGCCCTGAGAAATGATGTCATGTACCAGTACTCCATGTTTTATAGATGGACAGTACCTTGTACTGCATCCCATAGAGACATAGCCTTCAATAGTGTAAATGGGCTGGTTGAGGAGGTCAGGGATGCCCCACGAAACTGACCCATTGAGCAGCAACACAGCTGAAGAGCAGGTTACCAAAGAGGACGATCTTCCTCCTGATTTTTGTGGCAGGTGGATTCCTGTCCCACTAGACCTGTCACCCTAGGCATTGTCAGCCTAGGCTAGAATAAGTCACTAAACATTCATATATACACATGGAGTCTATAGTCGAAGTTGGTCCCCATAAAACAGATGTAAAGGTATATAGGCTTTGGGGATCTCAGAAGAGGTCAACATTTTTTTTCAATATTAGAAATGACGATGCTGTATTTGCATTTAAATTCTCAGAACTTTGACCTACCTGAGGAATCATTTCTTAAAAGTTGCATGCTATACTCTACTGGAATGATTTCCGGATACCTTGTATACTCACAACAACCTGGCCTTTGGCAACCAGCTGAAATGTAAAGTGCTAATTAACATATCTTATGAACCTTACGTTTAAGACAGCAGAGTAAGTGTTGTATGTGTGAGCCATTTAGTTTTATTGAAGTTGTAATTAACTTTGTAACAGGTGCTGCTACTGCTTTAAAATGCATTCTGTCTTCCAGACAAACTGTATTTGAGAAATCAATTACAGGCTGCATAATGGAAAAAGAAATCATAAAAATGCAGCAACTGAGACAGACGTGGAATGTGTGTCTGAAAATGATGCTTCTTAAAACAATGTAATGTAACGTAATATGAACATTAAATCTTGATCTACGCTGATAGCAGGTACACAGTATCACTACCAACTTTAAAGGGCCGGTAAGGACAGCATGCACGGTACAATAAGGAACAACATGGACTTCCAGAATTACTACAAGACCTAAAATATTTCCTTATATCATGCGGTTTAAGGGCAGCCCACATAAACAATAACAAAAAAACTGTAGTATTCCTTTATTCTCTATTACCTAGCATGTTGTTGTGGATGTTGACTATTTTAGTTCTGTAGCAGCACATGCCGGTATATTGCCTCTGTTTCCATTATAATCTTCATTTCATTACAATGCGCACCCTACAAAAGACTGGTTTGGTCCACCTTTTATAACAAAGGAACACATCTCTCTCTCTAAGTTCTCCTGCTTCTTATATTTAATGCTTGTACTGTATTATTTACCCCTATGAACTAATATGAATAAGTGTCTTATATATACACAGACAGATGATCCCAGTTGACACAGTGTTTGGGTTGACCCAGTATTAAAAACCTGCTATGATTTCCCAGACCTAAACCAATCGAACTTGGAAATCCTAGGTGTCTACCATCTTTGCCTTAACCTTGGATCCCCTGTATCGATGGCCATTTGTCTTGATGCTCTGTAATTCTCCAGTTAGGCAAACCAATCTCTGTTATAAAAATCCATATCAGCAAATCAGACATGCGGAGCTATGTGTCATGGTGGGTAAGCAGGGAATTGTGCAGCAGTGTGTCATCTAATTTACTTCTCAAAGCCACTTCTGTCCGTTGTAGCAGCCGCGTCTAGTGATGCTATATATTGGTAGCATTATTGATCTTTCAGAAAATTGGATTCTTGATATCTCATGTCTTTTGTTGGCTAACCATTAGAATTGAATCGTTGCTGCTGAAACAGAATCCTACGTGCAAAAAACTGGCAACCCCTTTGGGTTGGTTTTATTCAAAGATTTTGGACTGGCAGAAGTTTTTGTTTTTCTATATATTTTATTTGTAGTTCCTCGTTTGACCACTAGGATGTCTCACGTAACAAGTGCCTAGTCAGCATTTGTACCCTGACTAAATCCTTTCTGTGCTCCTTTTAACCAGACCAGTTTAGAAAAGATGTATTGGTTAGGGACGGATTATGTGCATTGGGTATAGCCCTTTCCATCGTAAGAAAAATGTTTTGGGACACTATATTATTAGGACACAATATTATTATCTTCTAGCTTTGCTTGTCCCCAGGGCTGTAAGGTGCCAACATCCCATGAAATCAAGGTGAGCCGATCTTCTGTATCTAGATATGAGCATTTGTCAAGTAGTGAAAGCTTGATGCAGACCACCAAAAGCAACTTTTAAAACCTAGACTACTTGCTTAAATAATATACTATCTCATTCAACGTACTGCTTCGGAGATGAATAGAGGAGAATTACTTTTAGAATTGAGTATCTTTTTATCTGTACTAGTTTTGCAATACGTGGTTGAATACAGGATTATATAGAGTTTGTTATTCTAGTTAGATTTGAGTCAATAACACTGCAGGAGGCTGACAAAGCACAAAGCAATTAGAACCATTGCAATTTCAGAGCTGTCCACCTTCCATGTCGCTCTACTTTCTCTGCACACAGCGAGCACGTGATTTCACAGCTTTGTCACACACACTACCTATTATTTCGCTAAATCTATCAATTCAGAGATTTACAGTGTTTGTAACTGTTCAACGGGACTAATTCTTGGAAGAGGTGAGGACTGATTCTTGTTATTGTACAGATCAGAAGATGGGATGAAGAGCTAAAACATGTTAATGTCAAAGTGGCATGATATTTTAAAGAATATTGCTGGGATTTGATAGGGCTTGCCAAAATTGAGATACTTTGACACAACAATATAGGACCATCTCAAGTGATAGAACCCCCAATATTTATAGGATGCCATTCATAAGATTTGAAATCTATATATATCATGTGCATTGATTCCCTGTTTCATTGTGATGTCATCAAGCCAATGATTGGTCAACTTTTTCCATTTTTCTTAGATATTGATTTAAATGGGATTTGCCACCTTTGTATACTATTCAGATGACTTCCTGAAGGACATGGGGCAACTGAGAGACAAAGACTAAAACTGGCATTAAGCCTTCTGAGGTCAACGTAGAGTGGTTCTAGTTAGGTCAATGAAATGCGTAACACCAAGGCTTATGGATGGAAGAGGAAAGTCTTAGGAAGGTCATCTTCTTCAGAACCTGAAACGGGATGGGATGTACTCGCAATGATATTGTGTCTATGCAACAAATAAATTACATGTGCCAATTCTGCATAAAAACTATTTCTATGACAATAAACATACTGTGGTAGAAAATAATTGCAAAAGTCATTAGTAGCTCATGTCATTAATGCCAGCCTCAAAGAAGAAAAGAACCGGAAGGACCCATGTTACTCCTGCGCTTACATCATTTTTCTGTTTACGACCACGTGATAAATCATAACCACGTACACCAATAGTGTGACAGTTAGTACAGCAGGGATAAAAGCTTCATATTTCTGCTCACCAGCACTCCGGATTTGGGAGAAGCGTTATACTTAAATAATCCATATAAAAAAAAATATATGTTTTAGCATTAAAAGCATAAAACATCTTAAGAAAAACAGGAAAACAGAACGTCTGACATATAAATTCCCCCAAATTGTACTTGAGTTGTGAAAATGAAGCTCTTTGGCAGTATTCAGACATGCTTACTCACACAGACTGCTTGTATCTGGCCATTAAGCGCTTCCTTCAGAAATTATATGGCACTAAGGGGCTTTATGTAAAACGGCGGCATCTAATTCTGCGTTGTTCCGTAAGAACAATGCAAAGGTAAGCTCCTCACTGTCGTAAAACTGTATCGTTGATCATGAGGGTCCATCCCAGGCATTCTAGCTTTTACAATGTTCTCCATTGCCCCCTCCATAATTAGTGCTGGCTATTTTGTGCAAATAAATATCTAAATATAGTTTACTTATAAGTTTTGCCTAGGCAGTTAAATAATTATACCCTCCTCACAATGGGTAATGTAATAGACACACTTTACACCAGTGGCCTAGAAACCTGTTTGTTTGATCATTAATTTAATATATTTATGAAGTGCTAAAACCTATTCATATAATAGCCTAAGGGACACATCGGCTTGACTGAGACGGATCTGGCAATCAACTGATATGATACTAAAGGATTAATTTAGAAGAATAGCGTACCTAGATAATACGATATGTAAGTGAAAGATGGATGTAAGGTTAATAGAGAAATGAATACTTTTAGGTGCAAAGATTACAAGCGTTTCCACTGGATGTATGGAAATCAACAGTAAAATAACAAACATTTTTTTTCCAGAAAGTGGAACCTTGGGGGCATATGGGAATATTGGACGCAATTGTAAGTCACTGGCGGTGTTTTGTGTCCCTAGTCGACTTGTGTGTGCATAGAACACATTACAGATAGTAAACCAGAACACTTCTTGAGAGGAAGCCATTTATTAAATATAAGATGCAGGAGAATCTTAGAAACAGAGATGCGTTCTCTTGTTTATGAAAGGTGGATCAAAGCAGGTTTTTGTAGGAAGGGTGTGCTTAGCGTATATTTAAAATGAGGATATGCAAGCGTATAGGTGAGATGAAAGGTGTAACGGAAAAAGAGCAGATATACGTTTATAAAGGGTCTCTGAGCCATAATAAGATTTTACCTAGAGTGTGTCACAAAAAGTGTGTTCACAGCAGTTATAGATCTATCTATACATTGTTCCAACAGACATACAAGAAAGTGTATTTTCCATGGCTACATTATGGAGGATTGTGCCAATTTGGCAAGACCTCCATACCATCCTTTACCAAGTGCCATGCGTCCTGAAGAGGTGGACATAATGCCACATCTTGGTGCTCAACAATAAACACATCAGTCATGGAGGTGTATCCAGGAGATGTTTGGGCCTCTGTCCTAGGTCAGGCCTAGCAGTGCCCATTGTAAATACATCACCATGTGGTAATACGCAAAGGACTATAATTTATTTGGATATAACTACATGATGATGTTCCAGATCTAAGGAACATCCTCCATTTAGGCCTCCTTGTTTACAGTATAATCCCTTTTAGGTTGTTGATTTTTCTAGGAAAACAATTCTGTCTCTGAAGGAGACTGATTTTGATATTGGTAAAAATGTTACTATTGCAACACCGGGTGCCCTTAGATGTACACTTTATTAATTAGTCTTTGCAATTAAAATCTTTACTGATGTAAATAACAGAACAGCGCGTGATGAAGGGATTGATTTAACATAGTAATATTTACTTCCTAGTTTGCTTATTTTTAGAGATGTTCCTTCCCAATTTCTACGATCTGTGCATTTGTATTCAGAATTGAGAGCTCATCCAAAATACTTCCCAAGGAATTGGGGAAATGTCTTAACGAGCCTCATCTGGCCGCTTATATCGTATACTCCTTGTTCTAGAGCTTAATAAAGAGAGGCAATAAAAGTTAATAAAACTGTGATGTTTTCTTAAAGAAAAAAAAATACTTTTTCCATATTTAGTCACGCACACGTTCTAATACCAGTTCTAACATACCAGCGATCGAATGAAGGTAAGAGCTCATAGCTGACAGAATATGGGTTTACTTTACAACCTTTTGTCAAATATATTTTGTGAGTCAGTCCTTCCTGTTTAAACCACAGTTTTCAGTGATATAATACTGTTTGGTCAACAGAGGACTGTATTTTTTTTTTCAGCCTTTGTAACCGATGGTGATAAATGAATTTGTAGATCTATATAGAATGCCAGTGGTAAGAATACAGATGTCAACTTTTAAAAATTCACTTCAGGGAGACTTTTCCCATTATATGTATTGATGGAATGTCAGGAGCCCAGGAAAAATGGTTTGTGAAAAGGGACAGATTGGTACAGATTTTTGACAGTCCAAAATGAGCTTTTCATAAGACGAGGCACATTCCATTACAGAATCCAGTCCACTGCCACAGGAGGCTGCATGGTATACGGGGTCTGCGCAAGCACTCTGTGTCCCAGAAAGTGCCTTTTGACCTCAGAGTTTTCAAATTGTGTCAAAGACGCATTGTGTAACAGTTCCAGATTAAGCGCGGCAAAATGCACTTCCCCCAAGACCAGATCGAGTTGCCACAATAGAGTTGGCTTACAATACAACGTGGACACACACACACACATACATTTGTTTCAGTAGAGTTTGTGTCAACTAAAACACTAAAGTGTGTTTCACTGACTCGAGTCCATCACCTGGCTTGGTTCAAGCTTGCGAAGAGACAAAAAATATGGGCCTGAAGCAAAGCTCAACCTCCTGTCTTGTCTGGTTTGTGGTCCTTTGCTGTAAGCTCTGTCCAGGCTTGAGTAGAAACAAGAACAACGTAGTCTTGCATGATGGTCATGTCCTGGTGCACAAAACAGATTTTTTTTCTAACATTGAACATAGAATGTTTTTCTACTTTCAAAGTAAGAAAAGCAGCTAAAATATAGACAAAACATTAGACATTTGGGTGAATTCTTTGTGGAATTCTTTGTGATATGTTCACAAAGCATATTGTTTGGTGACATTTGGGTGAATTCTTTGTAGAATTCTTTGTAATACGTTCACAAAGCGTATTGTTTGGAAGGTACTTTCTCGTCGTAGAGCACTGCCAAAGCAATATGGCTCTAACTAATCTGTATTGCTGTTGGAGATCAATGTTATGTATTTTCCCTTGGAATTTAATACACCACGGGTTCCTCTGCCTCTCATTTAATTAATATTGCTGTAATTTCTTAGCTGTGCTTGCCTCCCTCTGTTTTCACTTGGCCTCCTTTTGTCGCCTTCCGTTTAGCCTGACGCCTGGAGTCTTTCAGATGGAATCTTCCGATTGCTATTTGGAAGGTGATCAATTTGCACAGCAGCTCACCAGCCTTGTGTTGTTGCTCGTAGCATTGATCAAGATCTGTATATGCAGAATAGAACACTGTCCTTGCACAAATGAAAGACAGATCAATCCAGCCTTCTTATTAATGTCTGCATTTCTTTAGCCCTCTGGCTACGATTGGGTTTAGTGAATTCATAAAAATGTGTTTTTTTTGTCAATACTTAGTACTTGGGATGACATGGAGAATATGCACACACAATCCTTTGGCTTTCCCAAGCTGCTCATGTAGCAGATCCAGTACTTAGGTTTGAGGCCATAGGCTCCACTTGCAATGCAGTTTAAGGATGTGGTGTATGGCTGTACACGTATAATTTAGAGTCTTTAGGCCTTAAAGTTTTTATACATAATCTCACAGAGTTTCAAGAAAACACATACACATTCATTCTGTTACCATCATGATGTGTTATGGGCAAATAATAGGCTAGAAGGTCTTCTGTAACATGATTCCAAACTTACACCCCTGCACTGCCTGACTGATCTGAGGGGTGATATGCATTGGGAAAATGTTCTATATAGGGATTTCACAGAAATGAAATGAATTCCTCCATGGAATTAGTTAAAATGGAAGATGCTCAGGTTAGACAAACAGGCTTGTCAGAGCTAAGTAATGAGTCTGATCCTTCCTTTAGACTGAAAACATACATTAAAATTCAACAGTAGCAGAGAAGTTGCATAAACAAAGAGAAGCTTGAAAGCCACCTTTCTTCAAATGTAAAAATTCTTCACACATCTGGAGGTTAAAGGGGACAAAATACGGCAGAGAAACCTCATTAAGGGGTAAGCTTGCCGTTGTGGGAGTTGCAGTTCATGAGCGGATCTGTCAGTTTCCCCAAATTTTACAGTTCTCTATAGCAAGCCTAAATATATTAAGAAACCACCATATTTGTAGACCACTGGAGCAGCCATACTAACTTCATGTTCTCAGCTTCTGCGTGATGATTCCTTCCCATTAAAGCTGAACTGCCACAGCTTCTAGCAATTAGTTAAATTCATTTTAATCAAAACAATCTATTGCTTGTGCCAATTGGTAGTAATGTTTTGAAGATATTTAATGAAAAAAACCTCTGAGATTGGTCATTGAACAAATGATCAATGACCTATCCACCCGGAATAGTGAGTTTTATCATTCAGGACTCAAAGAATGTGGTCTACAGCAGATTGAATATTAAAGGCTGACCACCCTGACCTAAAATTCTAGGTATTATGCCGTAACTGTGTTTCCTCCCTTGCCGTATTCCTGGAAAGGCTATTCGTGGTATTCAGAAACATTTGTATTTATCTGGAACCTCAAATTCAGATGATACCATCTTGCTCTATTTTACATTACCTTCGGTCTCGCTCTTCATCCAACGCAGAAGTACCTGTCTTTCATCCAGACAAACATGACATCTATTTAGAAGACGAAACATCTTTGTAAGTGGAAACAAAGATGTTTTTATAGATGTGCTGTACAACATCGCATGATTATGTATATAGTGTGAAGCCTTAAGTGCACATTTACATGAAAACGCACTTCCCTGCCCCGCAGTCATAACTGCTGCTGTTCGCAGCAAACTTCTCTATATAATGAATATATGTTATTTCACTACAGGCCATCTTCTTTATAAATGCATTCATTTCATGAAGGTCTAAAATCAAACTTGTCCATAAAACTATTCTTTTCACACCCTGTGAAATGAGTTAACTATTTCTGGGATGGGACATTTTCAAGTGAGAGATTCCCACGGAAATAGCACAAAACAGTGCCGCACTTAAAAACTCCCAACCATCTGCTTAATATGCCTGAAGACATCATTGACGAGAAGCCATAATATGGATGCTTATAAAAGAGCAGTGATTTTTGTTCCTGGAGTGTTCTGTTTACCGTTATTCCGTTGTACATCACTGCAGAATATGATGGTGATATATAAATCAATAAATGATAACAACATTCTCCGCAGCCTATGGACAACACCAGCTTTATGGCCGTCTAGTTACGTCTTTGTACAAATTTGGTGTATAAAACATAAGATCACGTGCCGTTGTTGGCAGACAGAGAGGGATCAGTGAAGCAAAAAATGTTTGCTTTACTGATCCCAGAAGACAACCGTTTGAAGCTATTCTTTACCCTAAATCCCCCATTTAACAGATTGCTCTAACATCGCCAAATAACTATAACACCGGCCAATCGGTATGATTAATCTCAATGGTTCTACCAGAATAAACTCCAAGACATTTATTATGTGAATATATGTTAGTAACTTATGTCCTTCCATTTTGTTTTATATAAGTTCTAAAATAGTAAAATTCTACCGAATAATACATTCCCGGAGCTATCGAATGTAATATGAATGTGTTTTTACTTTATGGCTGAAACATGTTGCTAGAATAAAGTTTTTGTAGCAGCTACTTTTCCTTTAAGAGGCTGACGCTTTTGCAAGATGTAAGGTTTAGTGGGACAGGTGGCCCCCAGGGACTGTGAAGATGCTCTGTGTGGAGCGTTGTATTATGATGAGCTGGTCTTAAATCTGTTTTCCCAACATAATCCAGCTGTGAGCTGTGCTGTGCGGTATACTGGTGCTTGTTCGCCAGAGGATGAAAGGCATGAAATATTTATTAAAAGCAAAAATCCTCCTCTAATGTATTCTTGATCTGCTTAGAGGAGAAGGAGAAAAGGCCGGAGTGGGAACGTTCAGTATTCACCGCTCATAGGTGCAGCAAACCTTGGCTTTACCATCTGTAGACGCTCCACTTTCCAGTGGCTTTATTACATCTGGCTGACGCAGGATCTATGCATTGGTTTATTACCAGGGAATGCAGAAAGCATATTATATATGATAGGATGGTATATTTTTATGTACGCCAGTAATCAGATAAAAGAAAACTTTCTTGCACTGCTAAACCCAAATCCAAATGCATTTCTAAGGCTCTTATCACGTTGACAGATGGAAAACCTGTTACATCAGTAGCATAAAATAAGCGTAACCCATGAAGCCTTTTAAATAAGTGATGTTTTATATATTTGTGTGGAGAGAATGCCAGCCAGATTAGATCAGAACCCTATCAAGATTGAGTAGAATACTTTAATCTGTGCTATTGTCATCTAAAGACCACCATCGAATATGTTAGAAGATGGCCTTTCGACATCTGAACCAGCTATTTTTTTTCTTAAAATAGAATAGAAGGTGTTCTGGTGACGATGAACTTCCAGCATGGTGGAATCTTAAAGACTGCTAAACTATTTTAGTCTGGATTATTATGTAGTTTTTTTTTGCAGTTGATTAAAGCATATAATGTGTTTTTACATTTGGGTTAGTAATCAAGGACATTTTCTTTCTTTTCAAGTAATTTAGATTTTAAGGACATGGAGCTATTACAGTGGATAGTTTTTCTTAACCACTGTGCTGAGTGAGGAAGCAAACGTCTTTGGATATAAAGCTGTTCCTATAGAAATGGACTAAAGTCACAGACCGTGACTAAACACGCATGTTACAAGTTGCATTACAGTTTGTTTGAAGGATAGTGGAAGCAGGGGAATGCAAGTGGAAGCTGGAATTTAATAATGCAATGATTTGTAATAAATAAATAAATAAAAAAGCAGACATATAATCATCTCAGGTCTGACCCAGAGTCTCAAGGGTTTTACCCCAGTCTTAGGGAGAATGGGCAAATGTTAGGGTCACATAGTCTGGGATTATATGACCAATAACATGCAGACACCCCTCCTAATTATTAAGTTTAGGTCCTTGAGTCACTTCCATTGCTAACAGGGGTATAAAATTAAACACACGCAGCCATCTCCATAGACAAGCATTGGCGGAGGAACAGGTCTTAAGAAAGAAGGGCTCAGTGACTTTAAACGTTGCACCGTTCAAGATGCCACCATTGTCAGTTCATGATAAATTTCCACCTTGCTAGATCTTTCCCACTCCACTGTAAGTGCTATTATTGTGAAGTGGAAGCGTCTAGGAGTAGCAACAGCTCAGCAACAAGACAGTAGACCACACATATTCACGGAACGAGGATGCCAAGTTCTGAAGCACATTTTATATATAAATCTCCTGTCCTCGGTAGCCCCACTCACTGCAGAGTTCTCAACTGCCTCTGGAAGCAACATCAGCACAAGTACTGTGCGTCGGGAGCTTCATGAAATGGGTGTCCATGGCTTAGCAGCTGCACACAGGCTGAAGGATGCACAATGCCAAACGTCGGCTATAGTGTTGTAAAGCACAACGCCACTGGACTCTGGAGGAGGGGAAACGTTCTCTGGAGTTATTAATTATGCTTCACTATATGAAATGGATTAATCTAGTTTGGCGGATGCCTACCGAAATGAGTAGTGCCTACTGTAAAGGTTAGCGGAGGAAAGATAATGGTCTCCAGTGAAGGGCATATTAATGCTACAGCATACGCAGCCATTTTAGAGAATTGTATACTTGCTTTGTGGCACCAGTTTGGTGAAGGCCCTTTCATGTTCTAGCAATACTGTGACCCTGTGCACAAAGTAAGGTCCATAATGACATGGTTCAATGAGTTTGGTGTGGAGGAACTCGAGTGACACACGCATAGCCCTGACCTCAACCCCATGGAACGCTGATTGCAAGCCTGGTCCTCTCGTCTGACACCGGTGCCTGATCTTTTTGGGGTTTAATAGGCACCAAGTCACACATTCCAAACTCTTGTGGGGGCTGTTACAGGGCCAAAAGTGGAGCCAACTCCATATTAATGCCCATGATTTTGGAATGAGATGGCCAACAAGCTCATATAGTTGTGATGGTCAAATGTCCACATTCTTTTGTCCAAACTGGCTCTTTTCCCATTTGGCACATTAAGTTGATATTGCTGTTTGAATTGGGATGGTAAAATAAGTCAGTATTTTACCATTATTAGAACTATTTGGATATGCCATTAGCAAGTCACCATACCATCTTTTGGTGGACTATGAAAGGGTTACTATTTCAAGAGTCTTGGGGGCATATCATTTATAAATTGTTAACAAATGGAATGAAGCCATGAGACCAACTTGAGTTTCATATAAAATTCACTTATAAAACTAGGGCAGTTTTTTCTCACAATGCACTCTTGTCATCCTTCATTTCAATAGCTACTAACTTGTGTGATGCCAAAAAAGTCAGCTTAAAAAGGTAATTTGTAAAAAAAGTGGTACTATAGACCAAGTAAGTGTAGATGTTTAGACAGAGCTTATCTCGCAAACAATTCAACATTAAAATGTTTTTAGAGCCATGTGTTAGCATGCACTGAAACCCAACACTATAATTGTGAGGAGTTAAGAACAGACAATTCTGCTTTATTGAGAGAATACCTCTGATTATATAAACCTCATGGATGCCATCAGTATATGGAACATCACACTCAAAAAACTCACGGTGGTCTCATGGTCTTGAGTGTGTCTTCAGTGAAACAGCTCTCAACTTATTCGCTAAAGGGAGAGTTGTCTGGATAGTTTAGTGGAGAGTTAAATCAATGACATTTCTTTCTTGTCTCGCCCATTGGATTATGGTTTATTCACGCTGGAGAAACTTGTCAGTGTTGGCCCTTAATAATAAATAATGACGTTAAAACCCAACTCT
The DNA here is from genome assembly GCA_009364415.1 of Spea multiplicata. Classification (NCBI taxonomy): domain Eukaryota; kingdom Metazoa; phylum Chordata; class Amphibia; order Anura; family Pelobatidae; genus Spea; species Spea multiplicata. The sequence goes on along the minus strand of VKOC01046567.1, from coordinate 80,312 downwards.
CCTGATAACTCTTCCTTTACTGAATAATTCCCAGGGATTTTGCTGTTGGGAGCACAGCGAGGCTAGTCCCTTCAGAGTTGAGATGCCCTTGGCTCTATTTAAATGAAATCTTCGGACAGGTGTTTAACTTTTCTTTGATATCTTTGTGTAAGGATCAAGATGATGGGCACATTAACAGCTAATGAGATAAATACAGCATCAGCTGAATTTTGTAGTGGTGGTGGTGATGGATATTCTGCAAAGCCAATTCAGAAGCACCAAGTCAAGGTTTCCATTTGAATGTCTGTGAGCGATCCCCTAAGTCATTGGTACTATCAGTGCTTTACCGTGTATTCATCTTTCCTCCTGTTTCTCCGGGGCTTCCAGAAAGATCCCACAGAGCTTTGAGAACAGATGGTGTTAATAAGACAGAGCTCTTATGCGTGTGACTGTTTATTTAGCATAGTCTAAATGTTTCCCCGTGCAAAGCACACCAGCTCTGCAGCTTTTCGAGTGACAGCCCTCACCAAGCTGTCTGAGCTAACACACATGCACAATGTCTTCTACTCGTTGTTCCAAGACAGCATTGTCATGTGCAAGTCCCGAATCCCCTCATTGTACTACAGCCCCCATCCTTCCAGAGGAATGAATTAATCAGGCCGGAGAGGTGATCAATTCCTTGGTTTGTACACACACTAACTGCTAAGCAAGAAAGATTATCATAAATTATGAATTAGGATGCCTTGTCTTGTGTGCTGCTAGGAAATGGTGGCCAATAATAATAAGTTTGTGTTGCCAAATCAATACTGTCAATCAGTCTCACACCCTAGTCACATCTGGGCTTTTTGGTGCTTGGTAAAATAAGAAGAAAAAAAAAGGGATGAAAATTAGATATAATTATTTAAATAAATGCCACACAAGACCTTGGCAGTATCAGGAAAAATATGATCGCACAAACACCTTTTACATGATCCAAGCATATTAACAGGAGAGGGCAACTGCCAGCAGATTTTTGGGATCACTACCAGCATCCTTTTTCATTTTGTGTTGTATATTTTGCTTGTGATACAACATATAGCCACCAGGGGGAGGTTACACGGTAATAGGGACTTCAGGCAGCCTTTGTACCTTGACTGGATCCTTTATGTACACTTTCTATTTAACCCCTGGCTAAATATCGCAAACCCCTCCTCGTATATATGATTTCTTACAGTAGGGCCCTTCCCCTCATTTGGTTCCTGTACAATACAGATATATGCTTTAGCCAAACAGGAAACAAACTTACCATTTCAAATTAATCTTGATCTTGTACAGACGTTGCTGTCCACCTGATGTTATACGACCTGTGTGTCGAGAGAATTTCCTGGTCCTTTTTAAATCACATACTTGGAGATGTTGGCTTAGGTGTTTTAAAAGAAACATGTGTTGATATTGTGGAAATGTCACTAATAAGTTATGCGATGTTCTTGTAACAGCATAGATCATGTGAACTTCTCATAGAATTTTGCCAAACTGATATAAATCAACAAGTCTCTTCTGAGGCTCTGAGGCTGATTAACAGCTGCCCACACGAAACCAGTAATGATTTAAAGACTGGATGGCAGAGGGTTTGTTCTGCAATGAACACTGGCAGATTAAGGTGGAGGTCAGATGGGGCCAAACACGGTCCAACTCCAAGTATCTTTCTCAGAAATAACCCCCATTCACAATAATCCAGGATATTAGGCTAAATACACCTAGATAGCTATAAAACACTTGTCCATACAAGTAGGGATATAATAGATTATAGTATTATATAATGCCCTTTATTCTGTTTGGGCTGGTAATGTAACAGTAACAAGGATTCTTTGCAGTTCTTTCATAGGAGATCATAGCCTTTTATTTGGTTGCTCATATGAATCCTTTAAAATGGGAGATATTCAAATGTATCGTACAAAAAAGGAATTTGTCCAAACGCTCCTGCTGGCAAGGGGTCCCTACTGTACAGCAGGAGCAATTCTTGTTGCTGTGGGTTTCCTCTCCTGCAGGAGTATAATCCATGGCGGTGCAGTCACTTCCTGTCATATGAAGTCATAGGAAACAGTCAGTAAGAGTGGACGCTGTATGGCTCTCTCCTTGTAGGAAAAAGGCAAGGCTCAGAGTTACTGTGTCAGGATCAACCAGCAGCCTGCAGACAGGAGCAGAGATACCCTGTGCAGTTAGGAGCTTGGGTTCATTTGTAAAGATGGCAATTTACGGTATGTTTGTATTTATGTAGGAATGTCTTTGTATGAACATATGTGGTTGTGCCTCTTAAACAGCTGTATACCTGTTTATGTGTATGTGTGCATGCATATACATTATGTCTTTGTGTGTCTATCTATATTAGTGTAGCAACACAGAGGAAGAAGCAACTTTTCTGATTTCATGGCATGTAAAGTTTTTTTTGTTATACTCTCCTTTCTGACAGATATTTGGTTCTGCTTGGACATTTACTTCACCGTTATTATTTTATACATCTTTGGGGGGGGGGGGAACAGGCCCACAGTCTCATTCCTGAGCCCTTACATATGGGTTTCTCAAGGAAGGTCCCACCAATGTAGCGGGACACAGTCTATTTTAAAGTTGGACGAGAATGGGGCATGCCCCACCACCTCCCCTTAGTGACCCGGCACGTCCCTGGAATGCTCTCAGGGCAAGGAGAAGCCCCGAAGAAGATCCTTGAGCCAAACGTGGTGTTACCTGCCTTGTTTCTTGTGTACTGCCTGGAAGAGGTTTCCAGAGCCTGGCTTAGCTGGTGGGAAAGTCTGTGAATAGTTGGGCTGACCAGTCTGGGACAACAAAGTCAGGCAGGGTCCAATTGGGAGCTAAGCTTTTATTTATTATTTTGTTCACAATATACTCTACCATTCAAAAGTTTGAGGACAGTTAGAAATATCCTTGTTTTTGAAAGAAAATGTTGTTCATTAAAATAACATGAAATGGATCAGAAATACAGTGCAGATGTTGTTAAATGATTATTGTAGCTGGTAGTTTAAAGGAATATCTTATAGATGTACAGAGGCCCTTTGTCACTCCTATCACTCCTGTGTTCCAGTGACACATTGTATTCGCTAATCCAAGTTTAAGATTAAAAGGCAAAATGGTAGTGTGTGTGTGTGTATGTATGTATATATATATATATATATATATATATATATATATATACGTTGAATTATGTTGAGGAGACCCCTTGTAAGAGTGTTTTCCGAGGGCCCCACCTGATGTGCCACCATCTGTTAATCTCTTAAAATGAACTCCAGAATGACTCCCAAGTTACGCCTGTTTTTTTTATTTAAGAAACACTTATTCCCTTTTCCTTGGAACATCTTATGCTTTAACTTCAGGTGCCGTATTGAAGCCCTGCTGGCGATGACTGAGAACCATAACAATGAAAGCACCATTTACTTAGCAAAAATGAGAGTCACTGAGGTAACTGCTTAACCAATTAGCACATGCGCCGCGCCATCAAACGATCCCACCCTCTGCGTTCCCTTTCTGCTTTACAAAACATGTCCTGTAGGAGCTAGGAGAAATGAGCAATGAGGGAGAGAGGACAGTAAAATAGCTGATTACCTAATTAGCTGAGGGGCGCCAAGGAATTATAAGCTAATTGTTAAGCTGTGGCAGGAAATCTCTTCTTATGGGGAGGGGGGGGTAATATAGAGATGCAAATTTTGTGTCCTTAGAAAGTATTAACCTGTTGATCACAAGTAAAAGTCTTTAAATGAACCTGCATGAATCAGTGGAGACATCATGTGAAGGATCTTTGATGACCCTGTTACCTCCAATATTACCGCCTAATTGGGTGTTCTCCTTACCAAGGAATGCATAGCTTCTGTAAACCTTAAAGTTAATCACACATGATACTGACTGACCTGGCGATGCTTGATGTAGACAACAAAATGGCATATGATCAAGTTCTTTGATGCACTAGAATTGGGCAGACGGGTGATGACGGGACGGCCTTGGCACTTGAAGGCCAGAGACCACCTGATGACAGAAGTGTCAACCGCTGGATACGCACAGCTGCACAGTCTTTATGGTCACGTAGTGACAGATCGGGTAAATATGTGGCTTTGTCCACCAACGGCTCACTGGGCATTTGCCCGGCTAGGACCTGCACGGCACAGCTTCCCAGCAAGAGAATACGTAATACTACCAATCAGGGTTGCCATTTTTTTTCCAAAATGCTCATGCATTAATGTATGTTTGCGCTGGAAAAGAAATGCCCAGTGTGTTCTCCCTAATTCTAATAACAGCAACTACGAAATGCCGTAATAGGCCATTGTACACATCCTAAAATATAAAGACCCTCTAAGCAACAAACACTCTGCGGTACAAACTCTATGCTCTGTAACCGCTGTGACTCAGGGAAGAGGACAATGGCTTGGCAGAGAACATTGTTCCCATTTGAACTCGTGCATCGGAAGAAAACAGCCTTCGCTAACGCAGAAATGAGATGTAATTTCTAGAAGATGGATCTGAATGTAGCAATTGAAGATGTGAGCAATTGTGGCATGCCGGGCTAAGAAGGAACAATGCAATGTCTTGGCAGTGAGAACCCGAAACCTTGAAACACTGAAATAAAGCACCTTCAAAGACGCCAACTTCCGCATATATCATTTCTAACGGCACGCTGTAGTCCATGGTCATTACAATAGTGGTGCTGTTCTAGGAAGGTGTAAATAATGGATATAATGTACAGGGAAAAAAAACAGGATTGGGTTTAATTTTATATTTTCTCCTGAACAAGCTACAGGATTTTAGATCTAATGAGAACATCTCCCCTGCAGATTAAGTCAAATTTAACACAAGGGACCCATTGGATAACAATAGAAAATATATATTAGGCTCAATTATATTTAGAAATGTGCAGACTCTCCTGCCATTCTTTTGAAATATTATGTTTACAATGTTCCTTTTTTATCAGCAAAATGGATAAAAGGGCTCAAAGGGCATCACTTTACAATGAATGTCACACTTCCAAGACACTGAGTCATCTGTTGACTAAGTCACTGGATTATGTTGAACTAAGATAGGATTTCTCCTACACTAAAGTAAGCAGCTTCTGGCTTGGTACACAGAGCAGATACACAAAGTGTGGACGTTCCAGAATGCTGCTCATGCTAATTCCCATCTCACCTTACACCGACATTGTCGAGTGCACTATAGGGGAACATTCAGTGCATATAGAGTCCGCTGAACAGGAACCAGGCTTTAGCTGTTACATCATGGTGCTCATGCATCTGAATTAGCTGTGATGAATTAATGAAATGGCCGCCTCGAAATTTTCTGTCTGTCTGCTGGATGTGGAAAATGGAAATTACTCTAAAATTAAAGGCTCAGATGCATAGCTGTAATGTAAGGATGTTTTACTTTACTGAGAAGGTGGCAGAAAAGTGAAACAGCTTCACACCACGCGTGGTAGATACTGCGAGAGAATTTAATGAAGCATGGGATAGGCATAACGCTACCCCAAATCTAAGACAAAGGACTGATCAAAGGCTGAGTGTTTACATCAGGAAAAGTGGGCAGACTAGATGGGCCGAATGGTTCTTATCTGCTGAGAAGTTCTATGTTTCTATGTTTACGTGCCTGTGATGGGTTAATTAACATTGTGTCCTCATCTGATGAACACCTAGAGAGTGTTGGATTTTAATGAACTCTTGCAAGACCACTAGTGCATATCCCCTGCCAGCTGCCTTCTCCAAACACGGCTTTTTATTTATTGTTTAGCAGCACTAAACAAGAGCTTTAAAATGAGAATTTAACATTTTTAGACTTAAAGGATCACCTCAATAACCCAAAGACTAGAACCATATTGGGCATTATTGTTACACGTTCCTTACTATAACCTATAAGTTCTTTATTGTTTTATAAGCGTTGTATAAACTTGAAGAAGGGATTGACCCCCTTCTGTGAGTTTATACATCTCACATACTATAAATGGTGGTCAGCAACATGGAGAAATAAGGCGAGTCGATGAAAAAATGGCTGATACAGCAAACCTAACTGGTTTTATGATTTTCAGTAAATGTCAAAAGCTCTGCAGCTAGCCTGCTCTCAAGTACTGCTAAGCAATATAGCTGCGTATATGATGTATTCATACAGCTGCGTATATGATGTATTCATATGGTAAGCGTTTCATCATAAATTCCTTCTAAAGTCAGTTGACACGTATATAAAGGGGAAACTTAGCATCAGTACTCCTTGTATGCTGTAGAGCACAATGCAATAAATCAAAGGATTCAATTGATATTATGCTAAGAATGTGTGTGCATTGATCTATATTCTTTAACAATGATCGCCATGTGCTTACACAAAATCTTATATCGTATTTATGTCTACTCATACTCCTGGGTTGATGACAAATGGGCTGAAATTGCTTCTTTATGCCCAGGGGAAGCTCCCATGAAAACGATAATGGTTCTGCGTCTTACCTTCTCCTTCCATTTGTGTCACAAATTGGCTGTTTCTGCCAACTTTCTTGTTTGTCATGTCCCTGCGTAACATTTTATCAACTTTTGCCTGGCTGGACTCCCTGAGCCCTATTGCTTACCTTCTTTTTACAAATCTCTTTCTTGGGAAAAATGTAATTAAATTGAGAATTACCCTGTGTATCACTGCATGTATTCTTAGGATATTCTAAGTGGTGTATGTATGTGTAGTTCTGCCCTAGAGCTGAGGGCAAGAACATTGCTTCTTCACTGCAGTCCTTAATGCTGTGTGCCACATTATGACACCAAATTCTGACGCTGCATTCTGGCATAGACTGACTAGGCCCAAGCCTATGGCGGCAAAGCCAGAGGGGCCACAGTCTCCCAGCCACAAAACCAGGGGGCAGATTGACATTTTAAGTGGTGTCCCACTGCTCAATGGACTGCTTAAAAATGGAGATCTTTAATCTCCCCAACTGGCCCATGTAGACCATGCCAGCACAGCCTCCATATACTGTCCCCTTAAGCCCTGGAGTGCTGGGATATGACGTTCGCGCTCCTTGGCAATGATGGCTGCCGTGGAGGTGGTGGCCAGGGGCATTACCCTAGGTCAGCGCTCAAGGTCAATACCTTCTAAAGATGTTAATGGGTCAGGGAGTCTAACTGGCCCATTAAATAGTGGCACTACATGCAATCTGATTGCCCAAAAGGGGTGACTTTCCCCCCGGTACATGGTAGAAGAGTTACTGCTCCCTAGGGTTTATCGGCCTAGGCCAGAATATGCCATTGTTTAGGATTAAAATCTTAAATACAATACATTTGCATGCCTGGGAAAAGAAAAAAAATATTCCAAAAAAAAAAAGAGGTACCTGTCATGTTTATTTTTGTACTTGCATAAAATACACAGTGTTCAAAGACAAATTGCTTTATACCCAATGCATAACACTTTTACAACAGATTTTACCGAAAGCACTGGTAAATATTCCCCAGACTACAAGCTGTGACAGGTAAGTAAATCTTGTATATAACATTACATTATTACTTCTTATTTATGGTATTAACATGTTTAGTTAACCCTTGAAAGAAAGAGGTTTCTTCAGTTTGCAATTTTCCCATTGTGACGGAGAAAGCGTTAACATACTTTTACATCTTATTGCTTACACAACCAAACACCTTTTAGAGCTTATAAAAGTTATTATATCGCTTCCATTATGGTAATAAAACAAATCTAGTATGCTATATTGCTCACTAAATCAAACAGCAAGAACAGAAATATCATTAAAGTGCAGATGTAGCAAGTTCCATAGGAATAATATTACTGCATCGAACAACACAAATGTGGTGGCACTGCGATAACAAACAACATTTGTGTATGAATCGCATATATATATATATATATATATATATATATCTTATCTTATATCTTATGATTTTAATATGTATTGGCTTATATACCACCATTGTACATCACAGCATTGTGCAAGGTTTGCAAAGGTCCATAGAACATGAAAACGTCCACCATGAGAAACGCTGGTGTGGCTTATTTAGTAAAATATTTGGTATTTTATGGTTCGAAATGCCCGTTTGATATCTTCAGCCTCATGAAGGACCCAAGCAATATCAAACCAAGTGAACTTCAAGTCTGTGTCTTCTTTATACGAGGTTACACGCTGCACTTTGGGCAAAGGCCCGAGAAACCAGAAGCCTTGGCGTCATCCACGGAGAATCTTTCAAACAAAAATACTAATGGATGGGATATTAATTGAGCTGTTCAGTTGCTAATTGGTAACACTTCATAAGCAGACAGAGATCCTGTTCCATCTTTGAACCCTTTCACTGCCAAAGGGACCTTCAATTTATTGATCTAAGTCTGTAGCGTGGATTATCTGTGGATAATGCACCATAATGTGTCTGTAATGTGCCTCCAGGGCACATTTGAACACTGAGAGCGAAAGAAAGAAATAATGCTTTATTTATTTCATTCTTTTTTTTTTTTTTTTTGCTGGAACACACACTCTGCCAAAACGCTAACAGATTGAGTGTATTTTAAATAGCCGTGTAACAGGTGCCTGTTTAGTGAGTTCTGCTGAGCAGGAGGTTCATAAAATACACACAGGAATGATAGTAATTCATTAATAACTTTACTTTCCCTTCCCCATCTGAAATTACCACTATCGTATGTATAGAACAGCGCCAGGAACTGAATGTCTTTCCAATAAACGTAAAAAAAAATAATAGAAAATACTATAGGGTATTAAACAATATGTGTTCTGCTTATTTGCAAGTTCAACAGAGCATTTTACATGTAGCTGACCAGCACATACAAAGTACTGCCCGGTGTGTGGGATGTGTATATATATATATATATATATATATATATTCTGTATATGTATAAAATATATGCACAAATAAATATATATAAAGCGAGAGAAAAAGCAAGATAGAGGGCATCGAATAAATATATATATATATATAAAAACACATTTAAAAAGTTTAAATATCAACATTGTACGATTGCGCGTTTGAGTTTGATACACAGTATCCCGCTATCTAAGAAATAAAAAGAGGCAACAAACACGTATCAGATTTTGGGTTTTACAGTAGGTGTCATGGAAAAAAAATGTTGGCATGGTCACTTCAAATTGTACAGGGGAGTATTTAACTTTAATCATTTACACAAGCGGTATGGCTGCCTAGGAGTCGGGTCGTGGCGCATCTTTGGAAATCAGTAGTGCCTTACAGTCTTATTTCCAAAGCTGCTCCTGTAGGTCCAAATAAAACAAAAATTCAAGCGCAAACAAAAGGCCAACCCAAAATCATAGTGGAATCAGCTACCAAGTAAATGAATTATTACTTTAACATGACAAACGCCCATTGGGTTAGAAACATGCAAACCATGATCAATTTAATTAAAGGAGCACTTATTAGTCAGCGACTGTCGAAATAGCGCTGCACATACAATAGTCCATCGGAGGCACGTCCGCTGGTCTTCAATCCGGCGTGTTTTACTCCGTAATGCACGGAGTCTAGGAGACAGTCCTGAGCTCCTCAAGCAGACAGACCTGATCTTCTCAAGCAGACCAATTCCCATCTTGTCTGTACACTGACTGAACATATCACAGACTCCGTCTCCCTGTTTGTGCTGCAATTTGATGCTGAAATTGAACTCATTTCTGTGTAATGAGATGTTAGAGGATTATCAGCAGTGTCAGGCCCAACTGACTTCAAGCTCATTCAGCTAACGTAATGACTATGGCTGTAAGCACTGGTAAATCCACCATTAACTAGATCAAGGAAATCAATCTCTGTTTAATGACAGCGCCTCTTGGCAGGCACATATGTCTCTTCCATCTTTCTTGTGTGACATATAAAGTTTTTGTTTGTAAGCTTTTTAGTGCTTTATTGGCCAAAGCCAGTGTCACCGTGCCACTAACCAGTCCCATACTAAGCCAATGGTACGGGAACCAGGTGAAGGTCGGCACTTTTGTTACCGTGCAAGATGGTAACCAATCTAGCCATCCAAGCTTAGATACATATATGTTCATTATTTTCATTTATTCCTTCTGCACAGAGTCAGCCAAAAAAAACCTCAACGATAAATCTTTCGATGTTTCCAAGAATGCATCTAACTTTCCAGCTAGAGTTGGACAGTTTTTTTCCAGGTCACATAATCCTTCAAATTCAACTCTGATTTAATGATCCCTTCACATGTCAATCGCTATCATTCCCTCTGGCACATAACATTTGGATCCCTGCTTAAATTAAGGTGATAATTCATGTTTTTCTCAAGTATCGGTCTTAAAATCACGTGGTTGCCGCCATACGGAAGTCAATACAACAGAATGGTTGTGATAGGCCACTAAATGGTTAATATTTTAAAGAGCTCCAGTGTCGGCTAATTTTTAAAGCTTATATATATATATATATATATATATATACATGCTCAGCAGTCTTAATATGCCTGTTAGCTGTAGGATAATATTTTGTGCATTATGACTCCAATGTTCTATAATTTGGAAGACCATATGCCACGTTTCCAGGAGCACTAATGGAAAGAAATATTACGGGGACTGTATTAACGTCAGGGAGTCCCTAATTTTAGAGAGAAGTCTGTTCCCCGTACCTTTAATTTGGTTTGGAGGTATGAATCATGTTCCTTGTCTGAAATAATTTGCCATTGTTTGATTGCCCTTGTGACAGTCAGAGGATTGTCCATGTGGCATTGTACTGGAGTGCTTCAAGCTGTCCCTGTTTGAAAGCGGTAGACAGACAATTTCCCAAGCACCAGACACAGTCTGCGGGAATGTTAATGTGATGCTAAAATGTGACACCCCGCAGAGCATTAAAATAAGAAAGTCACGTGAATTTAGCTATTTGGCTTAAAGAAGCCAGCGACTGGGTGCTGATCCCTCCATAGGTTTGGAGAGTTTTGAGTCTCTGTTATGATGAATGAGTGTTGCCAGAGTATCTGTGTGTAGCAGTGATACATTGCGATGGCACCAGATGGTACACTACAACTTCCCTGATATCATTTTTGCCAGGAGGATTTATCAACGCCGACATTTCCTCGGTGTATTTGCATTTTGATTCAACTTGTGCAGGATTGCAGCGTTTCAGGGAGCAGGGTCTGCATCTGGCATCCTCATTTTCTAAGACTTTTTAGGTTTGCATTTTACCCACTGCAAGATTCTTGAAAATTATATGATGATGATGCAAATGTTTATAAGTCAGTGAGATGATCTCAATTAAATATTGGAGACCGGAGAGGACTAGCGAGGAAGGCAAGGCAATGCACATATTTGAAGTACCAGCCATGTTTTACTTTCTAAATGTTCTAATGACTTTTTCTGGCTTTCCAAGCATTTTGTAATGGTTTAATATAAACCCTTTTTCCCCGATGAGTTTCTGGCTATTTGGTTGGGCTGGTCCCCTAAGCCAGAAGATCCCAGCACTCCACTGAGTAGCTGGTAGCCAACGTAAGATGCAGTAATGATCGCAGCGTCCATGCACATAGAACGTCACTTTTTCAATTGATATTTTTTTACCATATAAATCACAGCAACTTATATAAATCCATACACAGCACAATGCCTTAATCAATATGCTTCTAATCCTATTGCTACTGTGATACACCGTCTCTATGTATCTCTTCATGTCTCATAAATTATATGGTCCTGTGTTCATGAGAGTTGTAGATCATCAACACTTCAAGAGCTACTTGTTGTTTACATCCATAATACATTGTGGCTCTGTGACCAAAGGACTTGTAATATTAAATCGAAAGCTCTTTGCCTTCCATAACAGCATTGTATAGCATGCATGATATGGGAGGGAACCCTTCATTACCTGTATCCCCTGACTACTCTTGGGCTTGTTAATTACATTTTCATATGGTATACGGCGCACCATGTCAACTTTCATTTTCTTCAGTCCTGTCTCATTTGCTGACTCTTTGCCAGTCTTGGAAGAGTCCCAATAAAACGTTGTTTTTAATTTGCTTCAATTGAACCTGTATACAATATTGATCTATTACTCCTTTATGGCTCAAATTATCCATGCAGTTGAAAGCCAATGATTAATAACATAAGACATCGCTCCCTTGATATAACTTGTTTCGTTACCTGTTGGGGGGTCTGATGCTAGTGAACCATAATCTGTCCAAAACTGTAGGGCACGCTGATATATATAATTATATCTATTATATATATATATATATACTAGATCCAGTGATGGTATAATGGCCAGACGGGTAATAAAATTGTCTGTTTCTATAAATATTCCAGGCAGGAAAATACATTTCTACAGATTGGTGAGTGAATGCTTTCATACTATGAATAAGCAGGATTTATATGTTATTGCCTCTTGGCACAAACAAACGGATACTGCTGTATGAGTCCTAGAAAAGACAGTCTAAGGTTAAGGATGATCCCTTTTAGTTTATAGGGTAAGCTATAGCTTTCAACGACTCTGAGGTCCCTTCTTCGGCAAACTGGGGAGTCATAAGGCTTAGCTCTTAGAGCGCCAGCTACGTACACTAAACATACCGCGAAAATTAGTCTCAGAATGCCAGCTATATACACTATACATACCCACAGAGCTATGTATCTACACCACAAACATTGTATTGCATACGTTTATTCACATTCTAGATGAAGATGAAACCTAAGTAGCCTCAAAAGCTTGCAATCTAATGCAATTCAGGCAGCCTTTTATGGTAACATCTTTACCCAATTTGCTTATTGTCGTTCCACAGCTCACACAAAAGATCTCAATATCGTTTGATACGGCGTCGTGCAGCCATAAAAGGGTTAATTCACTGCTCTACATTCAGAGCGACTGTGTTAATACCGCTGGTTACCAATAGGTCGAAAGCCAAAAAAGTCTCCCCTGTGTCAGCTCTATTTTTGCAGTTGTTCCCTTTTTTACAATTAGCAGATGCACAGCTGTTAAGCATAGTAACAGCATGTTAATGAGGTTAATGACACCATGATCCGGGAGCAAAGTCTGCACCTCTCTCTAAAACATGCGAGGAAACCAAAAGCTTCCAAGAACCAAAGCCCTCCTCATGTTTAAAAAAACCCCATTAATACTGGTAGGGTTTGTAATCAGTTCTATGAGCTGTGAGTAAAAAAACAGCCGTGTGTCCTGAGCAGATGTTGAGCAGCACTGATGAGTCTTTAATAATAATAATAATAATAATAAAAACAACAATAATAGAATAATAATTATTATCTTCTGTGCAAATGGAAGTGCAAACCTCATCACGCTGCAAGGGTTAAAGCTCCTTTTATTAGTGTTTTTCTATACTCTGTGTTCTCTTAACCTTTTAAGTAGAGAAAGGTCAGGGATGCTAAGGTTTGCAATTTACTGCACAGCTCTTGTTACCTACAAGGTAGAGGGAATTTTGCATCAGCTAAGCCTTTTGGGATGACATGTATGACAGTGATGCAAAACCTTGAAATGCTGTATTTTTTCAGGTCGTGGCTGTACTGAACATGACTGGAATTGTTATATAGATGAGGCAGGAGTTTTAAGTAAGCAAAAAAAAAGTAGCGACTGTATTCTGCAGCAACCCATCTTTAAGACTGTGGAGAATTCTGTATCCATTGTTACATCGCTATGATGTCATTAATGATGTAAAGGCTTTCATCCTTGAAACAATCTCTACAAAGACTATAGATGGAACCTTGGTCTCAGACTACTAAGAAGACCCTGAGAGTTTTGGTCTTCAGCCCGTAAGTCACATGCCCCTTCAGGACTTGGGGCAGTGGCATATTTACCTTTAAGGCTGCCCAAGGAACGACTCGGGCCCTCAGCTGCCCCCTCTAAGGGTGCCATCTTCACTATAGGATGACTGTCATATGCTGGCGTGTCTTAAAAGGTACGCAGCCTTCTCGGCACAACCTTCATAGTGTAAGTGGGCTAGTTGGGGACATCAGAGGTCTCCCTTGTAAATGGCCCATTGAGCAGTAACACCCCAGGGTGTCAGACCTGTCGGCCAAGGCCAGAATACTCTGCTGACTTCTTCTGCCGAGATCCAAGAGCTAAGGCATAACCTACTCAGAACCAAGATCTGGCCGAAAGTGTCTGGCAGAATACAGAGATAGTCCAGAGATAGCCAAAAGTTGTCCACAACAACTTCACCAGAAGGCCAACACTAAAAAAAACACAAAAGTATATGCCGTACCCCTCCAAGTGGTCTGCAACTGGGCTGTGCGGTCTGGGTATGGGTTTGGGACTTCTCCCTTACTGTATTGATATTACCTGCCGCCCGTATGGGTCGCGCCCGCATGTATATGCTTTTTTGGAATGTCTCAAATGTATTTCCCACACTTGTGGACGTCATGGGTTATTATGCGCATGTATGCTACCTACTGTAACCTCTGGCATATTGTATTGCTGCCTGTGTTCCCTTGTTTTCCTTTCCCTTCCCTGATTTTTCCTTTCTGTACCCCTGACTCCTTCGAAAATCTCAATAAATATTGATTTACCCTAAAAAAAACACAAAAGAAGCAAAAAACAGTGCCGGAAAGTTCAATGGAGTGATCTGTGCAATAAAAGTGAGCTTATTCTATGTATACTAAACGTGCTTTTTTTATGTGTGATATAAAAAAAATAAAATAAAACCATACTTTAAAAAAAGAACTAAATAAAAGGAAAATAGCAGAGTCTTAATCTTTTTTTGTGTGAAAAAGACGGCAAAGAGATACGTCTCATGATTATGGATTTATTGTAATACAAATTTATCTGTAAATCTCTAGTGGGGAAAGGGCTGCTGATTTAAAGGTACCTAGTTTAGATGTAGCACATTTGCAAATTGTTTATGACTGTTTACAAATTATATTGCTGTTTTAAAGTTCTTTTATGCACTGGTGCCACTTAAAAAAAGGGAATGTTGTGAATGCAATCTTAGTAACAGGGACTCGTCGAAGTAATACCTTGTGTGTTTTATGATTATGGATTTAAAAAAAAAAAAAACCAAAAACATAAAATATACTTAAATGAAACCCAGCTTTAAAACGCCATATGGAAAGTGTCGAGAGAAGATCTGATATCTTATACATTATACATATATTGTATATATATATTATACAAAGGATTTGGACGTATAACATCGATGAGGAGGCTTCATAGACCTATGTCACAGATCTCAAATTCATTATTAGCGATGTAACTGGATGAACATCATAAATTGGTACACATTAGGGATCTTAAAATGGACCATCTATTATTACGCATAGGATACAGCACATAGTATCGCCCCGATGTATAACTCATCTATTTCACTTGAAATTAGGTGAATAGAATATAGAATATGGGAAATAGAATGTCTGCTTTCAAGGCATCAATCTTTACAGAAGGTCATTTCAAGGACATTCAGGGCTCAACAATTTTTCGTACTTTGATAATACTATGTGTCCTTTGTGGCCACACTGGAAACGCTATTACTTATCCCCATATTGTCAAACTGTTGCTAAAGGAGCTTTGCATTGAGCATGTGTCACAATCCACGTAACATTTTATATTCCCAGCTTCATTTGAGATTAAAGGATAAGGATACTTGAAAAAAACTCTATAAAACTAAATTGTGGTATTGATTGGTCGTTATTTGACAAAAACAAGTGCTATACGGCATTCTAGAACCTGAGCATAGTACACATATTCCATTGGACATGCCACTTTGGAAGATTCTTCCTATTTTTACATATAATTGCTATGAGCTGGTAGTAGATAAGTGGAGCATCCTTCCAACAGAGGTGGTAAAAAAAAAGGTCTAGGATATTTAGGAGACCAAGGACTGATTAAGGTTCAAGTCTTTAAAGCTGGAAAAAGATACGCAGACTAGATGGGCCAAACGGTTCTCATGTGCCATCAAATTCTATGTTTCTGTGCTATAGAAACTGGAAAAGGTGCTTCTTAAAAGTTAAGCCATAAACGAAATAGTAAATGATGGATTTGCCAAGGTTTATTTGCTGAACATTCTAGGGAGTTCAATTCATGTTTTTGTATAGGTGGAACAGCACCTTTTAAACCATGTTATTTTAACACTTATCATAGTTACCACGTGTGAAAGCTCCAAACATGTTATTGTCTTGGGGCTCGTATCTATGTTTAGATAGCACTGATATTTATATTAACAGTTGTGATATCACTGCTCTTTCAAACCTAATGTGAAAACACAACTACTCTCATTGATTGCCTTAAATGTAATCACAGCTCGTCATTAGAAACATTTCTCCGTACCCTTTTCAGTTTACGTAATAAGACTCGTTAGGCCTTTTCCCCATTAAACATTTCATTCCCATTCCTTTTGTGTTGGGCACAGCCGGATCAAACTGGATTGTGAATCTTTGGGGGGATTTTTAAGATTAATGCAATTGTTTTTGCAAAAAAGTTGTTTTTTAATTGTTTGTTTTGACACATAGAATATGACGGTAAATATTAACCATTTGCAGATGTAATGACCCTAATCAGTCTTTGGTCTTGTGTAAAATTCAGCATCCATCCATACATTCCCTCTCTATATTAGCCTCTTCTTCTTCTTCTGCTGGTGGTGGACCTTCCAGAAGGCCAAAATGCTAGTTCCAAACAATTGTCACTTTTTGCCACATCTCTGTTATTAAGGAATGAGTATATATGTTAGTAGCTTCATTCCTGGAAATCATAATCGTTTTCATGTTCTTCCATAGATGTTTCATGTCTCCACTATATAATACCAATCAAGAAGAAATATACAGTGTAAAGCACTTTTGATTCATGGTTTCCTTGCCTCACATTTCTGTGACAGGGGACCTTCAGATGTCCTCACTTGCAGCTGCCCCAGTCACCCAACACATGTGGCTGTGTTACATCTACCCCATGTAAGAGATGATGCATGGAGGTGAAACATAACCTCCTCCAAACTCTCCCGTCAACTCTCCCTTTAGTGAATAAAACCCCTGTGAATGTGTTAGTAACTTGGCGTTACATGCCCTCCGGTCCAGGAGGTACCAACTCTCACCTCCTTCACAACTTACTGTGACACCACTTCTGCTGTTGTTTCTAGCTTCCCTTAGGCTTTGTGAGATCATTCTAATCAGTAGCGTACCTATTATTCTTCACCCAAAGAATCCCTTCTGCCTTGGGCTCTGTGAAGAACATCGTTCATATAGCAATATTGTAAAAACAGTTTTTCTTTATTATGAAGTGCAATTAATGAAATTTAACTGCAGACTGTTTCCAGTTTCCGTATAGGGGTAACAGAAAGGTGTTCTCGGGATATCCGTTTTGGTAGAGGTGCTCTGATTTGCGCTAGACGATGTACAAAGTGAAGGAGACCTTTTTAAAAGAAGGAAAATGGCAGATCTAAGAGGCCATGGTGTGTGGCCACCAGTTGTCATGGCAAAAGGGAGTGCTTTAATACTAAAATAGGAGAACATTCAAAGAAATATGGGCTAATGACTTCCATAAATAAAATTCAATGTATTAAACGATGGCTGATTTATCAAAGTACAAAGGAAAATGATGCCAGAGGACCTACCAGGTCCTATCTTCTATCAGAGTCCATGGTTATGGTCCTAACATAGTCTAGTGTCCTTGTTATTATTTAACTGTATTAGGCACATTATTTTGTCCCGCTTTTAGCGTGTGCCCTATGGGGCCCGGTGATATAAAGAAGGTCAATCAGTCTTGCTTATCCATCAATTACATTAGAATCATAAACACACTGTGCTGTTATATTCATTATACCCCAAAATTAATATATCATTTTGTGACTGCTGTATGTTTTCCTTCATTTAATTACATGCATGTATGATCCTTTAAAAAAAAAAAAAAAAAAAAAAGCACAGACCTCACTGCAATAATTGTTTTTAATATTAATTATTATTAATTGCTCCTCGTAACCCAATTAAAATCTCTCTTCATCTCCAAAAAGCCACTTCTTCTTCTTCTTCGGTCTATAACTTACATTGATCATTCCATTAAAGTGTATCTGATATCGGTTTTTATTTTACAGAAAGGGGGGTGGATAAGTGGAACAGCCTCCCATCAGAAGTAGCAGAGGCTTATACAGTGATGGGAAGTTAAGCATGCATGGGATAGACATAAAGCTATTCTGAATCAAGACCAATGACTGTTTACAGTCTCTACATCAGGAAAAATGGGCCAACTAGAGGGACATATTCTGCTTTTTCTATGCGTGTCTATATATATACATATAGATAGATCTATACATATAGATAGATAGATAGATAGATAGATAGATAGATAGATAGATATCTCTATCTATCTATCTAGATAGTTTTAATATTTTATAATTATATTTATTATATAATATATATATATATATTTATATTTATAAATATAATTATATAATTTACTAAATATATATAATTTGTAATTGTTGTATTTTTGTTCTTTATTTTCTTGGAACGCACTGCTTGTTCCGTCTAGTAAGAGTATGTAAGGTCATCCAAGCATTGCTGCTTTAAACATCTTTTTCATATTGTGGTTAAAACCAAAAGGATCAGAGACAGAGAGGTCGTTCTGAAGAGCAGACTCGGCTCTTTGTTCTACGCATTATACCACAAAACACTATCACAATTCAGTCATTGCCAATATGTCCAGCACTGAACCCGAGCTTTACAAACCAATACATAACAAACACAAACACGCGCACGCACACCTTCTCTCTCAGATAAAACAGGCCATTTACGCCTATAATTTAGCTGTGGGCACTCAGTTACATTTCATATTCCGATGTCAAGGGAGAAGAAGCCGTATTCATTCTTGGAAAGACAATGCAGGGAGCAGGCGATGGCGGGGGAGCTACAAATGCAAGCGGGTCTTACGTTTGTTTTTGTTTTTATTTTAAAGGGGTGAATCCACTGAAAGGGTAATTAGTTAACGGCAGCGCGTCACTTATAATGAATGATTGCTATGCTACACCTATTGGGGGTTAAAACGTTCACTTGTATCTACAGCAACCCACAATGTCCATGTTTTATCACTCCTGTTTCCAGAACGTGGCCTTAAAGGTTAACACTAATCCATTCACATTATACGCATCTTGAGTACATGCTATAGCTGTAAATGTGACAATATATTACCATGCAAATAATTCACCAGCAAGCAGTAATTCGGTACTTTTGATTGAAAAAAAATAATTTATGTGCGTTTATCGGAATTTAGACACCTTTTTTCACCTATTGCAGAAATTTACACTTGCGCTTTCACCAGGTTAATGAACAGTCGCAGCAACCTTTACATGAATTTTTTTTTTTTTTTAGAAATGTTCACAGCCTATGTTTATAGCAAGTTGATCGTAAGAAATACTGATTTTTTTTAATTGTTTTGGGTTTTTTTTAAAATCTGTTAATGAGCTATACAAAGTATTTTAAAATATGCTAAACAATACCACAAGTGAAAAATAACGTATATACTACACAAAAATACAGTTTGGGTAAAAAGATATATCTAGATGGAGAAGATATTTCTAGATATTCCATCTCTGTGGTTTAAAAAGGACAATATAGCAACACTATGTGGTCACAATATATATATCTATATATATATATATAGATATATAGATATAGATATATATATATAATATACAGATAGATAGATAGATAGATAGATAGATAGGTGTTCTCTTTCGTAAATAAATGTAAAGATTATAGGATATATATATATATATATATACACATATATATATTATATAATACTATATAATGTTAGAGATAGGGAAATTTGAGTTAAAAAATGAATAGATATAGGGTTAACACATTTAAAGAAATTGAAATTTTTTTATCTCAAAACACCAAAACATCATGGCGTGCGAGCGGGTTAGCGATAGGTTTTTTTTGTTGCTTATGATATTTCTTTCCTGTGGTTTATTAGTATTTTTTATTTTGTCGTATACAAGGCTAGGCATGCAGTCCCGTAAAACCCAAGAAAGTTATAAAATGGCTATCATGCAATGACATAGAAATCGATAAAAACAATTCTAGGGGAAAACTCAACCGATTTAGTTTTTGGGCGTGTGCAAAGTTAAAAGCGCGGCTTGCCCTGTAATGGGTGATTTAAACTTAGATATCAACATTTTTCTTGTATTGTAAATAATTTATCTTTCTGTGTGGTTACAGTTTAATCGGTTATGCACGTGTCTTGCTGGTGAAGCTGAATTATGCATCATGTAGTGCAATAATCCATGGGCTATGTTACACGTACAAAAAAATTACCATGTAGATGACATTTTTAGAATATTTTGGTCAATAGAAGTCTGTAGATTTAAAACGAAACAAAAAACCCATAATTTGCCCAGGAACGGCTTTCTATCACAGCACATGGTACCTTCAAGACATAGGTCCCAATGTGTCTTCATCACCTCCTATCAATAACCCAAACCTTAAAATACAATTAACGAAATTCCAAGTTATTGACTGATTTACCAGTTCTTCTGATAATAGATATACTTATAATGTATTGTTTTACTGGCAGGAATATTGGACTATTGAACTTGTGTATAGAGACATTGACCAAATGTCCATAGTGTCTTCTCCACTCATGGTCAATATTGCCCTACGTTTCCTATGAGCACTATGGGGTTCTAACCAAAATAGATATAAGTTGCAGTCAAATTAAACATTTTATCTGACTTCACTATACAAGATCGACCTTGTAAATTTCTCCATAGGGAAGGACTGACGTAGACCTGCATAATGCGTTCTGAGGTTGGTAGATATAATGGTTCGTTTCACCACAACTCATCCACAATTCACAGTTTTAGTAATTATTCCCCAGAGCCAGACATTGATTTAAATTCTTAAACATATTCTTAATTAGACTCCATGAAATCTTGGATATTTGCATCCATCACATGCAGACACACGATCCCTGCCTTTGGATAACATATATTGTTCTGTTAAACTATCAGCTTTTAAATAATAATAATAATAATAATAATAATAATAATCTCTCCTCCAGTTTGTGGAGATCTTCTGCTTGCAGTCTCAAAAAAATAGCTTAAAGCTCATACATTTAAAAGAAGATTTAGTACGCAATACACACTCTCACAAAATGATCTACCTTGTGAATACTTTTTTAGTACATATAGTTCAGTATTCAATCCGTAAGTCAGGGCTAAAGCACTTAAGTTGGTGACTTAAGAACGTTCAATGCAAAATCTGGTATTGCGGCTAAAAAAAAATACTATAGTTGCATTAATTGGCACCCATAGGACAGAGTGAATTAGATATTTATTCTTGTTATCAACATATCTGTGATTGTGGCTGTGACTCTTACATTGAAAGCAGTCCCTGTCACCATCAAATGGCTCAGCTAGGGGGTGGAATGATACAGTATCCCAACCGGTATGTCCTGGACTCTTCATTTAATAGCGGGGAAGCCGTCTAGTAGAAATCTAACGACTCAATAGTCACATCCAACAGTGGCTTTCTGTATTAAATACTCATCATCCCCTTATTATGCAGAGCCTCTTCTTATGCGTTCATTCATTAACCCATACTACTGGGAATAACATGTAGTTTAATGCCCTGACTTAGACACCCTTTTTTACAACAGTGTTTTTTTGTTTCTTGCTCCAGTTCTAACAGCCAACATTTCTCCCCAAGGAAGTTACTAGAAAATAATAGATCTGCATTTCAACCGTTTCTTAGTCTTAAGATATAGTCTTAAAGTTATACTGCAAGGTACTGAGCACAAAGTGGGTTCAACTCATTCCGCTTGGCAATTTCATACTCTGTAAGCCAGACAAGCAGTTCTGTACAATGCATTTTGGTAGAACATGGCACAGCTTAGCAAAAAAATATTTCATAAACGAAGTACACAGGTACAGAGGACTTGGTATGATGAGCGCTGGTGGTCTGGGACCCATACGGTTTGGTGTTAAACAGCCAGCTCAAGCAAATGGTCCATCACTATTAAGAAGGCATGCAAGTGCGGCAGTCAGCAAGCGATCCAAGAAAGCACTGAGCCAAAGGCAGCTAGAGACACACACGTTAAACGGTTTTATGTTATGCATGATAGACTTGTCATAGCCTTTCTCTCATTGCTCTCATTGCTGTGCTCATTCTTTGCAGGTTTGTTGGAGCTAACTGTTGCATTAAGAACTCCTGTATTACACAACACAGCGGAAATACCTGGTGGTTCTGAAGACAAAGGTGTGTGTGATATATATATACATATATATATATATATATATATATATTATATATATATATATATATAATCATTCAGTGCATTATAAAAGCATTTCATAATTTATATACATTGGTTTGCTGCAGTGCACACTACTTAATATGAAATTATTTGTTTACACACCATTCACACATCTGGTAAACACACACACTTAACAGGCACAAATACACAATCCTGTATGTACAGAAATGCAGTTAAAGCACAGACACGTATGTATATGTACTTCCAAAGCAGCTTGAAGGGGAGCTTGTGCATCCACATGACATTGGCTAAATCCAGAGTTGGCCATTAGGACATCTTTGGGGTGTTTGCTGGATATTCTATAGCATATAGTACAGGGTCTTGTAAGATTAATGTTATTAACTAGACAGCCACAAGAAACATTCAGCCATTGAAAACATGGCTATAGCATGCAAGTCATTCACTAGCCTGCTTTCCCTGGTAAAACTGAATCAGCCAAGCTTGCAATCCACAGCCTGAGCTTCATCTGAATTCATGTTCACATAATTTGTTTAATACCCCTTAATATAATTAACAAGATTACCACCCCTGCTGGTTTCATAATACCTACATTTTTTTTGCATGCAATCATAAATTGCTTTAGGCACAATTTCCTCATCAACAGATGATATAGTAGGTTGTATGTTATGAAGGTAATTTTGCTTAAATGTTTTATAGATGCATTTATAGAATTTTGATAGAAGAAATAAAGGAGCAATCTAGGGTGTGGTTGCACCCTCCATATATAAACTTCACCTATGTATAAGGACACAGTTACCTAAGTTTGCCATCCTCAATACCCTATGCTCTCCATAGCTGAGTGATGTGCATGTGAGGAGGGGTACCCATAAGCATGCCTCCTTCACATTCATGAGTGACATTCATGTACACTCAGAAGACCTTAGTGCCCACCAGGGACAGTCCAATAATATTATGATAAAGGCCATATATTATCAGACACCACAAACAATGTTACATAGGCACACAGACACCTGATGCTATAGGGTTTACTGTACCTCTCTGGGCAGCCCCTGCTGGGTGGAATCCTGCAGTGATAGCAAGTATCAAGCAAACCAGGAACTGTCCAGGTTCCATCCTCACAGGACACCAGCAGCCATCCCTGGTCTCCAGTCTCTGCCTGGGCACGGTGCAGCCCCTAAGGCTTCTTCAGCTCCAGCGTGTTTTAGCCCTTGTTGTCAACGCTTCAGCTTGCAGATCTCATGTAACTGCTCTTGTTGGAGCAGAACAGTAAGGAGGACTGCTTGCCCCTTGAGACCTGTCTTTAAATAAAGGTTGCCCCTTGGATAGTCAGTGAGCAGTCCGTGTAGGTTATTCTTTTGATCTCTGGAGTCTCCTCCTTTGCACAGAGTCTTCTTAGTGTCTCTCTTAAGTCATACCCAGTTTGTGTTAGTCCTGGGGCACAAGGACTGGTTTGAAACCGATCCTTTAACCAGTTAGGTATTTTAGGCTCACATCACATATCCAGAAAACAAGTCAAATATCCCTAGAGGGACGCTCTATGCACGCTGTCTCTTTGGAGCTCCATGTCTCCTGTGATGTTAAACCTGGGGCACATGAGGTATCCAGGTGTCTGCCGGCTGCTCTGTGTCCCAGGGGGGCTTCTCTGTAGGATAAGCTGGAGTTGTATGTCCACAGATCTTGAAACCAGCAAGTTCTTCCTTCTTACGTGCGATGGTCCTCCTTGCTGTGAAGAGTCTCTTGCGCTGGGTATATTTCAACCCCCAGATGGATGAATTTAGCCGATCCAGGCTCGGCTGATGTGTCTGCTGCTCTTTCCAGCCCAAGTTTGCCTGCTTGCAGCCCCCAGTGTGCGCTGCTCTCCGCTGTTGCCCTGGCTGGCTCAGTCCCTGTGGCTCCTTCTGCCTCCCTCCTCTTCCCGTCCCTCATCAGCATTGCCACAGCTTCAACATTCTCAGCCACAGACCACAAGAAGCTGCTGAATTATTAATGAGCTTTGCCCACGCTAGTAGCCAATGACTGTATAGAAAATGTATTGGGAGGCGTGGTCCGGGAGCACGGTCATTGCCCATGCCATAGAGTAGTGTTTGCCTTTGCTGCCGGTGTCTGGAGATTCTGCCTTCTTTCCATCGTAAGGAGCTGAAGAAGTTCGATGTGGCCGGCCTCTGCCGGTACCTGTTTACCGGGATCGGGGGAGGATTTACCGACAGCCGGCCTGCACCCCATCTGCGCTAGGAAACAGTGGAGCATCCATTAGATTGCAGGAGCGGTCCGAGGATGAAAGAGTGTTTAGTTGTAAGGAAGCTGTCCAGCGCTGAAACAGTTATTAATATGGGATCCATGCGGTTCTGAAACCATATAGTCAATATAGGGGCTGCCCGGTACTGAGACTATATACTACCGGTATTACTTAATCTGTCCGGTGCTGAGCAATATTCTCTATATCCTTGATCCATGCAGTACTGAAGCTCTATCCGTAACGCGGGAGCTGTCCAGTGCTGAAACGGTTACTGGTGAGGGATCCATGCGGCAGTGAAATAGGAGCTGTCCGCTGCTCAGCGATGTTAGTTGCAGGGTGCAGCGCCGAAAACGTGTTCTTTATATTCGAGCTTTCCAGCACTGAAGGGGTTAGCTATAAGGTAGCTGTCCAGTGCTCACAGTGTTAGTGGTCCAGTGCTGAAAGGGTTAGTTAAAAGGAAAATGCCCAGTACTGAAAGCATATTCTTCATACGGAAGCTGTCCAGTAATGAAAGGGTTAGTTATATGTTCCGAGCATACTTCGCATCGGAGCTGTTAGGACTGAAAGGGTTAGTTATAGGGGAACTGTCCAGTAATGAAAGGGTTAGTTATAGGGGAGCTGTCCAGTAATGAAAGGGTTAGTTATAGGGGAGCTGTCCAGTAATGAAAGGGTTAGTTAAAAGGAAGCTGCCCAGTACTGAAAGCATATTCTTCATACGGAAGCTGCCCAGTAATGAAAGGGTTAGTTATAGGGGAGCTGTCCAGTACAGAAGCTGTATTATTGGTACGGGAGCTGTTCAGGACTGAAAGGGTTAGTTATAGGGGAGCTGTCCAGCAATGAAAGGGTTAGTTATAGGGGAGCTGTCCAGTACAGAGCTGTATTGTTGGTATGGGAGCTGTTCGGTGCTGAGCTGTTATTATGTGCTCAGTACGGAAACAGTGTTTTTCCATATGAGAGCAGTTCAATGCTGAAACATATACATATATATATACATACATACATACATACATACATACATACATACATACACACACACACATACATACATACATACATACATACATACATACATACATACATACATATACACAGGGTGAAATTTCACTTAAAGGGTGAAATGAGGTGCCTGTGTTCCACAGGGATCCTACGTAATGCACGACTAAGTGTATTATTATTTAGAAATCTATTCTTTCCAACCCATTCTGCATAACAATTCATCAAAGTCCCTTTTAAATGTAAATGAAAACAGTTATATAGAAGTAAAGCGATGTCTCGCCCCTTACTGCAACCCCCAAAAAACATATAATCTTACAAAACAGTGCGCCTTTTATTTGGCCATTTAAGTTCCTTGACGTTACTAATATGCAAGCTTTGTCCACCTTGAAAGGAAACATTGAAACTCAGAGTCTGATGGCGATAAGACCCATTCGGCCCATCTAGTCTGCCCCTTTTCTGACCGTAATCAGTCCTTGATCCTGCCCTAGATCCACAATAGCTTGACCTATCCCATGCATGTGCTTAAATCCCTTTACTGTGTTAACCTCTACCACTTCTGCTGGGAGGCTGTTCCATTAATCTACCACTCTCTCAGTCTCTCTTTTACTGCACGATATACAAATGTATTATTCAGTTCAGGACCCACATAGAAAGAGACATCATTTTTAGAATTCATACAAGACTCTATAGTGTGCGTGTAGATAGATAGTAATGCGTTTGTTCCCCCTAAGAACTGTTTATATCATCGTTTTGAATGGTGGGACCACGCAACGAGAGGTTAACGGTGTCGGAAAGCACACGCCAGCTCCCGTACGCAGCGTCTTGCTTTGGAAGTGCTGCGGTTTGCTTGTTCCGTCTGTATGTTTCAAGCTCGAGGCTTTGATCTATTTTTTATTTTAGCAGTAGGGGGCATATGCTGTATGTTAATAGCTTTAAGGTACGGCACATGATGCATGTTAAAAAAAAAAAAAAGGACAGTCCTATGCCGTGCCGCAGAAACCGATTTCATGTACCCAGACAAATCGGATTATGCTATGGACGGTGATGGACCATCAAGAAAAGGAAAGGGTTAACAGTCGCGCTTCAAGAATATTCGACTCGGTTTCAAAATCGCCGTCTAAAGCCTCATTCTGCAAAGGCTGACGCTGCGACAATTAACGTTAAGTATCGGCAGCCATATATTTACTCATAATAACATTTTAGATCCTTATTTAATAAGGAACTCAATAAGCTTTCTTCGGAATTCAGTCATCGAGGATTAGCCCATCTTAGCGAGAGCCCTAATGATTCTTTGTCTCTGTTCTTTCCACAGACTGGTGAATCAGACTTCTGCATCCTACCTCTCCACGGCTCTATATCATAAATAATCTACTCTTTATACCCCGTCGGTGCTAGAGGCAGGTGAAACGTCATATATATTGCGGGCGCATCCAAACCTTCCATAATAACGAAGCGTTTCCAATGATTTGGTCTATTATATCATTAAATGATTATTACAGGAATAACAGTTACTCAGCGTCGTATGTCTGCACGTTTATTGTCAGAAGACGTCTGTATGATTCCCGCATTGTTACATGTAACTCACGCTATATGCATTACTGTCACAGAGAGGGTGGTTCTTGGGAAATGTTAATGTATTGTCACATAAGGTTTTATATATAAAAAAATATATATATTTTATATATATATATATATATAAAATAGAGGATACACTGTTTAATTGGAATTCCTGGATCCACGAGTCCTATCTGACATCTGCACTCACAGCACAGGGAGTTTGGGGCAACCTTTTTTAATGCATTATTAGAGGTCAATGAAGAGCGTCTTCCATCAGATCAGAGGAACCGGTCTTTGAGATCGCTGGACTGATGCATATTGCAGCTGCGCAATTTGGTTCCTTGAGAACTCTGGTATCTAACAGGTTAAAGGTGCACTCCAGCCATCATGTGGCATTTAATGTATACAAAACCTGCGTGGTCCCTTTAAATTTTCTAGTGGTCTGGTTTTTTAAATGCATGGACCCCCCCTCAAATGCATTTGTGCCTTTTTCCCTGCCCCCCCCACACCACTAAATGTCCTGCAGCAGATGCATTTCCATGCATGTGACATACTCACCTCCAGCGCTGGTATCTGAATGGTGCCTGCAGGGATCTGATCAGACCCCGGTGTAAAGTCCTCCCATTGGTTTCAATAGGAGCACTTTCCCATCACTGATTGGCTGCTTGAAGCTGTCAATCAATGACAAGGAATGTTGGCTCATGGATGAAAGGGTTCAACTTTTTGTAGCATGGCTGCAACTTCTGTATCAGGTAATTGCACTAAGCAAGGTCCATAAAGACATGGTTGGATGAGTCTGGTGCGGCAGAACTTGAACGGCCACACAGAGCCCTGACCTCAACCCCATCGATGAACTGGAACGGAGATTGCGAGCCAGGCCTTCTCCAACATCAGTGCCTGACCTCACAAATGCTCTACTGGGTGAATGGACAACAATTCTCTCAGAAACTCTCCAAATTCTTGTGGAAAGCCTTCCCAAAAGAGTAGAAGCTGTTATAACTACAAAGGGCGACCAACTACATATTAATGTCTATGTATTTAGAATGCAATGTCGTAAAAGTCCCTGTCCCAATTCTGTTGCCCATATGTGGGGTTACCAAAATGTGACAAGCAATAAAATAGGCCACCATTTGTTAAGTGCCGTTGTTTTGGGGGGCACCCATGCCAATTTGCAACCTGTTGGACGAGGTACTAATGTCTACAGAGAAAGCTGTTTCAAAGGCTTTCAATGCACCAGCTGAGTTTGCGTGCTTAACCGTTTCAATCCACTTTGTTTATTTTTAGGTCTTCTATTTTCACCCAGTCTTTTTTTTATTGGGAATTTATTGTCAGTATTTTAGTGTCATGTTTCTGGGAGGTCATGTAGTTCATTGGTTGAAAAGATAAACATGGAGGTAAAGTGCTGGTAGTACAGTGTTTTCGTTGTAATGTTGGTGTTCTCTGTGATGGTGATGTCATGTCTGATGTCACCACCGGCAAATGAGACTGGATGAGGAGAAGCCAACGTGTATTTCCAGGCTTTTGTATGTTACAACTAAATTTGTTTCTGCCATTAAAGTTTTTTTTTCTCCCCAACAAAAT
Organism: Spea multiplicata; assembly: GCA_009364415.1. Taxonomy (NCBI): domain Eukaryota; kingdom Metazoa; phylum Chordata; class Amphibia; order Anura; family Pelobatidae; genus Spea; species Spea multiplicata. Next base: position 51,824 of record VKOC01046567.1, on the reverse strand, counting down.
GAAAACTAGAAGAAGTAGCTACAAGACACCTGGGCAATGTGTTGTGACCCTGATCACGGAGAAGTTACATGGATTGTACATAGACTAATACTACATAGGTGCCAACCCTCTACTAGCCAATCTGGCTATTAGCTAGGAATTCTCTTGTTTTTCCCTAAAAATGTCTTCCGTTCCATGTACTGGCCATCTGGCATCTCTAAATAAAAATGCTCGGAAACGCTGCTGGCCAATAGCCCCATACTCCAGCTGCCGGATGGTTATACACCGCCACAAGTGGCTGCGCATGTCATTTGGCGGTAACTGGCCTTAAAGTGCCAGGGCCACTTAGTCACTCCAGTCCAGCCCTGCATTTATACCAGCCTAAAAAAGAAACCTCTTGCCGCATGCCAGAACCTGCCTTTCTTCTAAGTTCATCGGGCTTTGTGAATCTTGCCTGGAACCAGCTTAGCCTATTTGACTACTAGTGAACAAAAGTTATTTGCCTAATATAAGTTCTAAGAATTATAATGGAGGACACTATCCATGCTAGAGAACCCACTATGGTGGCCTCTCTCGTTTAGAGTTTCAAATCTAAATCGATAGGAATTTTGACCTTTTTCAGACAGGGGCAATAAATTAAACGAATACATTAAAAATGACTTGATGTGCTGTTGGTTATTTTTAACTTCTGGTCTCTCCCTTCTGCTAGCCGTAATCATAGCATTACCTTAAAAAATTCCGTTCCTGGTTAGCATTTTTCATAAATAATGTTTATTCATGGCAATGCATCAGAACGCTGTCAATGTATATTTGCTGTGTCCTGCCAGCTTCTTGTTCTGACCCCTCGTTCCCACTTACAATGCACACCCCCAGGTCTTCCGTTTCCAGCAACTGTTTATTTTCAGTTCTTCTTAAATACATTTTAAATGTCTGTTTTTTCCAGAATTCCATCTGCCCGGCACACATGGATGCGCAGGGTGTGGGTGTTCTGATGGTAACACTGAATGTGAAAAGAAAAATAAAATGAAAAAATCATGATAAAAAAAAATAAAATAATAAAGAAATGAGTAAGTCAGTTAAAAAAAAACAAAACTATACAAGTGCAAATCAAAATAATAACTTCGCATATGGACGGCAAATTGGTTTACAGACAGAAATTATGCATCACTAAAGTTATCATTACTCAATTACAATGCAGAGCCGTGATTACCAGCATGTAGTTAAGCGGAGTCTTCACGACGCAGTTGAGTCTTAAACTTCAAAAATCCACGCTACGCTGACTCAGACCGTTGGCTTACTTCGTTTCTTCATTGTAACCCGGGCAAAAGATATCATCTTGGAAAACATATTGTGTCTTTTGTTTAAGTTTCTGGGAACACCCTCATCGGAGAATTATGCTCCCTCAAGATTGTCAGCTTGCGAGCCGGGCCCTCTCCACCTAATGTATCTCCTGTCAATTCTAGTCCTGTCAGACCCCTTAAATATATGTATTGTAAGAAGTGCTGCGTGAATTGTTGGTGCTATATAAATAAAAGATAATAATAATAATAATAATTGTGCTATGATAATACAAGCTAACTTGAAGAATGTGTTGAGTATTGAGGTTCAGATGCAAGGGAGCCATTTTCCAAAATCACAGGGTTAAGGCAATGGTGACAATTTCATAAGGAATACAAAAATGTACGATTAAAGAAATAGGGAGGGCCTTACAGTTGTAAACTTTACAACCTTAAAGTTGTAGACCATAAGGCAAGAGCCCCCATGGGCAGATTTCTGGTGCTGATGGAAGCTGTACATTACTCGCCCCCCCCCCCCCATTAGATTTGACATCGATTTGTCTATCGCGTTGCAAAAATGAAAACTAATCTCAAATGTGGAATGAAATTTTACTCAAACATACGGGAACGTGTAGAGAGCCGACAATTTCTTTTCAAGCCATGACGGTTATTAAGGAGAAATGACTCATATGTGACATAACCGCTATTCAAATTAACCTTAAATGAAACATACATTACCTGTTTCTGTGAAATGAAGTTACTCGTGCTGTAGGTGTTTAGATTTTCTGTGTATTTCTCTGTGTATTTCTGTGTAAGTAGCACACACCGTTGGGTAAGCCTGTACATCTTCAACGTTTTGGACCTCAGGCAACGAGCTATGATTAAGGTGCATCCTAACCCCGCCATGTAAATATTAGCACTCAGACTGCTCACCGGCGCAGATCTCATTCTATTTCTTCCAAATGCAGGAACTCACTTTACATTGGCATTGGCCGTATGCAATTAAACAATAAGATATATAAAATATAGATGGAGGAGGACCCTGCTCTTGGGTGCATAGAATCTCGGGTCGAGGATAATGAGAGAGAAGGACTGAGCGGGTAAGGATGATTTGGATGTAGCAAGGGTGACGTGGGAGGATGGATGGTCTCCAGAGCGCAGGATTTAAGGAGGATAGATTGTAATTATCTTTGAACCGGTGAGCATTTAACGTTAGTGGAAGAGAGTCTGACACAATGAGGTAGGGAATTCCGCATAATACAGTAAGAACTTTGCTGCTACATTGCTGCTCCGACCAGCACTGCTGTTCCTTTATTGGAATATTCCTCTAGACGTCGGTACCATAGGCCAGCATATTTTAACAGCGGCGTTGTAATTAGGAATCGCACCGCAGATGCTAGCTCTCCTTTCGCTGCGTATCATATTCTCCGCTCCCCGCTTCTCGACTGTCTTCCGCATCTCACGCCAGTTCCACAAGTGCTGCTCCATCACAGGTTAATTGTGTAAATATGTAAATGAGTTTGCCTTTGGATTTGATCATACAAACATATGGGCTGCCAGCCGGGATCCCTGGTAGTCGTTTCCTAATCCTTGTTAACATTTTCAGCTTCCAACATGAGACCTTAGGGAAATCTAGGCAAACAAAAGAAAGCTCTACATACGTTTAGGCAACCAGTCCCTTTAGGATCGGGGCATTTATTGTTGACCAAATTCCTGCATTTACATTGACGTGAATCAAGTCGTTGTATTTAAGAGGAAAATAAGTATTTCTCTTTAGCAGACATGGATTATGTTAATGAGGAATGGGACTTGGGAACAATTAAATTTCTTGATACATTTCCCCTTCGGCAAAAGAGCCGGATGGATCTTCTGTGTATTATAATCAAACCCAGTTCTGGTCATTAAAACTGGGGCCGAGCGTCCGGAGCTGAAATCCCAGTACTGCATTGCCCCGTCAGCTTTTCTCCCAATTTTCAGCTACATCAGCACCATAAATCTTTTTTTCTTAAGTGCAAGTACCAGCAAAGGAGGGAGTGGCGCAATCAGTAAACCTGTTCTCTGCTCATCTTTCATTAGACCTCCAGTCGTGGTAACACCTATTACTCTCAGCCACAGAATACTATTGCTTAATGTTACAGCCTTACTGTACTTCCACAAGCACACAACGCAGCATACGATACTAGTTGCTATATATATATATATATATATATATAATATATACACACACACACACAATTATAATATATATAAAATAAATAAATATATATTATATAATATATATATGTGTTGTGTGTGTGTGTGTGTGTAAACATGGTAAATATTCTCCCACTCTGGGTGAATCAATACAACATTCCTGAGATAATATATATTTTTTTATCATATTCCTTGTCTACTATATATATATATATATATATATATATATATAATATAAAGGTCAAAGTTACACCTCTTCATTTTCCCTCTTACTTATATTTAAACCCACAATTTATATCTATTGAATTATTAATGAAAAGGCTGCTCGCCTGAGATTATGCTACATTTGCCTGAATGATCGTCAATGTTATATTATTACCAGCTATAAAGTCTGGTCCTCAAATTAAAAAAAAAAACTCATCTAATGATGACCAACATTAAGTAACATAGAAACATGATGACGTTAAATAAGAACCATTCAGCTCATCTAGTCTGCCTATTTTTCCTGCTGTAAAGACACAAAACCTAATCAGCCCTTGGTCTTATGTTAGTTTCAAAATATGTCTATCTTATGCATGCACTATATTAACCTCTACCACTTCTCCTGGGAGGCTGTTCCACTTATCCACTGCTCTCTCATTAAAGTAAAACTTCTAAGCCTCTAGGTTTGTTCTAACATGTCTCCTTCCCTTCCTGTACTTTGTTAAACTCCTCAAATTATTTAACTATTTCTAGAGAATTTTGTAGCCACCTGATATGGCCGCTAGAACGACGTATGTGTCTAATTCTTTTGGAAGTATCCTTAGAAGATCTGAAACAATACGGTATACCTGCTACTCTTCTTTACAGCAGAATGCACTAAACAGAGATGGCAGCTTTTAACATTAGCCGAGAATTTGAGATGATGATTACCTACGCTCCGCTTCAAAGTAGCCTATTTCATAACAGATCTTTTGACAGCTGTGGTAGATTTTGGGTGGAAAAAAGCAAATCCGCCCACCGAGCGGAATCTGTTTGTGTAAGTGTTTGACTGTATTATTATTATGCTTTGATTTTGCGCAAACAGGCTTTTGATGGCTCGGCAGTCTGCTTTGCTGTTCTGTCGGCTGGCACCTACTTAAGCTGAGTGAGAAAGTTCATAAACTGTGGTTACTCAGTAAAATAACAGACTGAGGAGACCTCGTTTGTAGTGTAACGCGTTTAAGGAAACATGTTGCAGTCACTCGCTGCTTCCACAAAGAGGCTTCAAGCATCATGGAAGAAAATGCAAAACACGTGCAATTACTAGAATTCCAAGCAATTTCTAATGGTAATACTAGAGGTGGGATAAGACGGCGCGGGATGGTCATATTTGATATCAGTATGTCGTAATGTCAACGTAAAACACAGAATTATGGAATTTGACAACATATAAGAACCACTTGGCCCGTCTTGTCTATCCGGTTTTCCTGATGTAGAGACTCAGACCTTAATAAATCATTGGTCTTAGATTCAGGATAACTATATGCCTATCCAATGCATGTTAACATTGCCTTACATTTAAACAGATATATATAATATATATATATATATATAATATATAATAATATATATATATTACTCTGCTCTCCAAGAAGACTGTAAACACATTCACATCTAGCTCTTTACATATTCCAATAATAAAACGACACTGATGCTACTTTCAACAAAAATAACACATTCACAACTAGGACACAGATAAGTGAAAGGATTTTAGTGAAAATAATAGAAAAGTTTGAAAAAAGTTCTCGGTGACGTGATGTGCAGACCCCATATTGCTGGTAGCATCAATACACAAGGGGGGGGCAGCTAGCTAGGTTTCAGCATGTACTGGATGACTTGGCATGATAGGGGTGTGATTGCTAACAGCAATCAAAGTCCCATCATGCCTAGGTTCCAGCACTTACACATCCAACCAGTAAATGCTGGAACCTGCTGTTAGCAATCACACTCCTATCATGCCAAGTCAGCCCGTACATGCTGGTACAGAGTGGCTGTAAGTGATGCGCAGACCCCATACTGCTGGCAGCATCAATAGACAAGGGGAGCAGCTAGCCAGGTTTCAGCATGTACTGGCTGACTTGGCATGATAGGAGAGTGATTGCTAACAGCAATCACAGTCCCATCATGCCTAGGTTCCAGCACTTACACATCCATGCTATCACACACACACTCATTCATTCATATAGTCATTCATTCACAGATTCATTCCCTCAATCACCCACATTGATTCAAAGACCCTGCCCACCCACTTACCTGTACTGCAGCTCCTCGATGCCGCTCACAGACTTCAGTACGGGGCGCGGCCTCCCTCTGTGTTCTCTGTTACTGCACAGAGGAAGCAGGATGTGATGTCACGTAAACTCTGCTGGGTTCCGCTTCCTCTGTGCAGTACAGAAGACCCTCCCACAAGTAAGCATCAGGGCTCGAGGTGCGGACCACGTAAGATCGGTTGCTCTGGCTGCCGATCTTACGAGGGCCGCACCTTGAGGTCTCGCGGGCCGCATTTGAGGCATTTCTATTAGGGGGGGTCCTACGGCCCTGGGGGGGGATTTCTTCATTATCGGCCCCCCCCGCATGAGTTACTGGGGGGGATCTGTCCCCCCGTCCCCCCGGTTCCTACGCCCATGGCAGACGTGTAGGGGGTGGCAGTCCTCCAGCTGCAAAACTGGGAAGGTGTAAGGGCACTGGGTGCCGGATCAGGTAAGAGTCTCAATGCAGGTTCGGATTCAGAGCGTGGCTGTAGGCAGGCTGGTGATGTATGCAGTTATGGGTTGCGCTCCACTTTAGCCTTAGTCTTTCTCTTGGGTGCCATCTATAGGTGTTCTGAGCACGAGCAGGATATAAACCTGGGGTGAAAAGATCAGTACAGGCAGGAAACTGGAAGCGCACCGGCAAGAGGTAGGAACACAGCTGGAAGCCCTCTGGCAGGGCACACGGCAGGAGCACGGCTGGAAGCCCTTTGGCAGGGCACACAGCAGGAGCCGGAGTGTAGAAGTTCTGAGGTATGGCTATTAGATAGATTTCTAAAGACACCACACCCTCCATATGATGCTTTAAAAGGCACTGCACATCTTTAAAACAAAGAGCTCTGGGATTTGAAGCCATATCCTGGTGCTCTGCAGTGAAGATGACCACTGATGGTACCTTTAATAATAAAAGGTACGGTGGGCACTCCTACCAAAGTTCATTTGGAATGAAGACTCTGCGTACAGAGTTTACAGCTCAAATTGACTATAGCTTGGTATGATACGGTTCATCAGAACATCTGACTGAACTCCCAGAACATGCAATCTTTTCTCCATGCCTATAACCCTCTATTTTTGGCTCTCATTTAACAAATTGTATTATTCTGCCGGATGACAGAGTACCGTTAGAATTGCCAAAGTAAATATGTTAACGAAGACAAAATAGGAAACCATGGCTCATTGCATTTTTCCTACCCACCTGAGATGGAAAGTCTATTTTCTTTCTAAACAAGTCAAAGGGATCAGCACTAATGTTATTTTTTAATTAAGGAACAAATTACCTGGGACACAATTTCTCTCTGCCATTGAGCACTTTCACTAGTGTACATTATAAGATAATACCAAGTAAAGTTGACTGTGGAAAAAACCCTCAAATCAGTGAATGTGGATATTATATGTTATTATTAAACATGTTTTGGTAATTTTTGTATTTTGGTCTAATAAATTGTCACCAAAATTTCATTGATGGCTATGATGTACTGAAACGTACGGTAAAATAGTAATTTGTTCCCGTACAAAGGCTTTAAGTGCCCACAACTTTTATGTTTTTGTGATACTTCCCATTGTGCTTTGATGGAGTTTGGGTGCGTACACGTGTTACCTTATTTTTCTAACTCTTCTGTATAAATAAGATACTGTACGTCATGCTTGATACTACTGTGAGCTTTATTATAAGGTCCAAACAGACTACCATGGGCTAAATGTAAAATTTGAAGCAGTACCATTGCCTTCTATAGTGAGAGTTCCAGGTTTCCTTGACCCTGTGTTTGTTTTTTTTTTAATTTTGCTTTCAGATTATTGCTTGAAATGTATGGTTGTATAATGTGTTATGAGGCCAGGTACAGAGATACAGATGTGAAGTAAGATGTGAACATTGGGTGATCCTCCATTCTGATTGATTAGGTAGGCAAGAGCCTTGGTGACTATTAAGACAAGAGCATTCTTAAATGCAAGTCAAACTGGGCAAGGCACTTTTTTTTTTTGCATATCAATTCTGGATTTGTCAGGAACTGGGTCTATACAGACGACTGTAATGACCCAGAGCGCCCCAAACATGGTGTTCAGGAGTTATTGTGCAGTAGCAGAGTTGGCCAGGGCCTGCTGCAGGGCGACTGCACTCACCGGGTGGGCATCTGGGGTTGTGCAGCCACATACCAGCACCCTAACATAGCAGTGGATGATGTCAGAACAGAGCAGAACTTAGAGATATCCTGCAGGCACCCAGGAGCAGGCATGAGACATAGCACTAGAATCATGTGCAGGATGCCAAGTACAAGAGAAACATAACAAGCAAGGGGGACAAAGCAAGCAGCATAACAGACAAGGCATACATAACTACTAGCCTAGGACTATGTGATAATAATTGGAGATTCCGTCACCCCTACTCCAAAGTACTCCAATTTTCCTAACGCCAAACCCTGCCTACAGAGGTACTAAACAAACTAAATATGAAATCTAAACACATATCAGAGAGACATACCTGTAGACTGCAGACTGAGACAAACAGAACGGGTGAAGCACACCTTATAAAGGGAACAGAGCTGAAGCAAAGACAAGAACAAGAATCCAGGAATCAGAGGTTCAGGACAGAACATACGGACATCCAGAAATGGACCACAGCAAGACAGAGAAACAAAAGACATGCAGCTCTGGAGCCTGGATGGGGCCTGACAGGCTTGTTTCTTTAGTTGGGTTTAGGTTTGGCTTGGCTCTGGCTTAGATAGTCCCCCACATATGATATGTACAAATGTCTGCTTTTAAAAGGACAATGTAGCAACACTATGTGGTCAACTCAGCTTAACCCCTTAAGGAAAATGGCCGGTCCCTAAACCCATTGAAAACAATGCATTTTGAGCATGTACATGTATGGGCTTTGTCATTAAGGGGTTAAGACACTTAAAATATTTTGCTCAGCCTTAGTTATGAAGTAATGGAAAAAATTGTATTGCTGTGGATTTACTGAAGTCGAAAGTAGCTTTTATTATTCAAAGACAGCATCTAGTAGAATACCATAGCCTTGACTCTTTGTTCAACACCTACAAATATTGTGTTTTGTGAGTACATCTTTTTGTAATGTTTTCATCCTGACTGCAAATCTTTTCCATTATTGTTTCATAACTTGCCATGATCAAAGTTTCTGACCTCATATTCCATGCATCACTAGCCACTAACAATGTAATCTATCAATGGAAAACTACACCACAGGTATTTTTGTACAGTAAACCGACGACCATCACATGCCTGATTTCACACATAAATTTTTCCTTTCGGTTTCTGATTTTTTTTAATAAACAAATACAAGACAGATTAAATTTGAGATTAACTTGACAACTTGTTACTGCCATAAACATTTTAGGTAGATTAGACCATTAGACCTATTATTATTAAACATGATTTTCCTGCTCCCATGTTGGAATCGTTAAACGTAATGATTTATATCAAACGGCTTGCTTTGATTCTGCTACATTTGTTCATATTGGGAACCTTGTCCATATGTGTTAGTGTATATATATATATATATATATATATATATATATATACACACACACTATCTTTATATCTATATATACACACACACACAACATCAATTCTTCTAGGTAAACTTGCACATAGTCAGGGATTTTATAGGCATATAGTTAGGTGAATGATTAAACAATTATACTAAACAGGTGCTAATGATCATCAATTTAATATGTAGATTGAAACACAACCATGAACTGAAACAGAAACAGCAGTGTAGAGGGAATAAAACAGGACGAGGAACAGCCAAACTCACTAGCAGGGTGAGGTTGCTGACTTCATACAGCAAAGCAACAAGACACAATGTAGTTATACTGCATCAGGCAGAACATTTCAAGCGGACGGGGTTTTTTAGATGTTCTGTCCAAGCTCATGTTGCGGACTGCTCAGAAATGGTCTTCATGGAAGACTTGTGGTCAAAAAACCCATACCTCTGACATGGTAACAAGGCCATATGACTCCACTATTCATGAAAACACAGGAACTGGGCCCATTGCAGAAAAATGGCAGTAGGTGCTCTGGACTGATCTGGAGTCAACATCTGAAATATTTGGCTGTAGCAGAAGGCAGTTTGTTCTCCGAAGGGTTGGAGTGTAGCATAGTGGAGGCATAGTGGAGGTTCCTTGCAAGCTTGGGGCTTCATTCCTCCAAATGGAGTTGTGGATTTGGTCAGAATTAAGTCTCCTGGATGCAGAGAACTACGGGCAGATACTTATCCATCATGCAATATAACCAGGGAGGCATCTGATTTATTCTGCAGCATGACATCGACCCCAAACATACAGCCAAAGTCATCAAGAACTATCTTCAGCATAAAGAAGAACAAGGAGTCCTGGAAGTGATCGTACGGCCCCAACATCAAGCCTATCCAGGATTACATGAAGTGACAGAAGCAACAGAGGAAGCACAACCTACTTTCCAAGCTCCTTAAGAAAAACTGTGCAAGTGTACCAAAAAGAATTGAAGATATTTTGAAGGCAAAGGGTGGTCACACCAAATATTGATTTAATTTAGATTATTTCTTCTGTTTACTCACTTTGCATTTTGTTAAATGATAAAAATACGGCAAAAGTACCGTATTTGCTTGAATATAAGACAAGGCTTTTTCTTTTTTTTTCAAAATTAATATTCAAATTCAAAAGGTTTTTAAGCTTCACAAAATGGGAAGTGGCTATGAAAAAATACCAAAAGCATTGAAAATGCCAAGTTTTAACAATAACCAATGAATACAATACAATATATACACAAAAATGAAGTCCTGATTCTATGTTTTCCTAGACTATCCATTTATTTTGTATAATAGAGCACCACTAAAGTGAGTTTAAATTACATCATTGTACATCTAATTGTTGAAATAAAGAAAATTTCCCTCTAACATAATTATATTAAATACCCAATTCTGTTAACCACAAACAGTTTTGGCTGAGTTAAAGAACAATACAAAGAACATCAGATGTAGGTAGCAGACAATACCGGATTAGGAAATACACAGATGGCACCGATAATATGTTGTAAAACAAATCATCAAAAATGGAATTCTTCATTCAGGAATATTCTGATTTCTACGATGTATAACAGCACAGTGAGTTGTGGGAAAATACATCTTAATTTAGAGCTGGTTTCATTTTAACGAATCGATTGCTTTCCTAATTGCGAGGGTTTCTACCGACGCAGACACAGCAGACGCCCAGAATCCTAGACTTCTTTTTTATGATTCCCTATATATCTTTAAAAAACAGAGTTAAATTTCTCACATCTTGTCCGACAAAGTCTAGTGAGGCTAGTTTGAATGATTAAACAAATGTTGTAATGAGAAAGAAGGTATAACATTTTATTATAGTCTCAAGGTGTGTGCCAGGGGCCACCATGTATTTATATTGAGTAGACGCTGCAATACTATTACAAAGTGAATTAGAAAGGTCAGGACTTAAAGAATTGTGGGGGAATGGAACAGCTTCCTGGCATAGTTGGTATAAAGGCATAATTCAAGGCGGCCCCAGAGACTGGTAGAAGGCATCATTGTGAATTATACCAAAGATGAATTACAGCCAAAGCATTAATTAAAACAAAGCTTTTGGAGCTCTTTTTAATGTCCAATATTCAGAAATTAAATCACAGAAATGGCATTCCTTGGCCTAGCTGCATAAATTCATTTCTGGGAAAGATGAGAAATGTTCTTTTAAGCTAAACAGAATAAGAGAGTTTCAGATAATTACCAACAATGTGACTTTCACAGAATGTTATCTTTTTAATTCTAATGATACTTTTTTGCACTTGATATTTAAAAATGTATTATTCTCTGCTTAATAAGACTATTATATACTCATATAATAATTGTACTTTATTATATATATAAAATGATTGGGATTAAAGCTTTAGAGAGGAACAGCGTGGTTGCTAATGATCGCTAAAGGTAGTTGCTTGTCCTCAGTGTCCTCAAGTATGATTCCAGAGCGGTTTTTACTGGGGGGGGGGGTCATGGGAAATACAATTTGCACAATAGTAGATGCCTAAGTTGAAAAATACAAATTTCAATGATGCTGATCTAAAATGTGGCAGTTCCACAGGAGAATTGTTAGTTTGACATAGTAATTATGTCAACATTCACCAAATAGGTGGGAAGCAAAAAAAAAGAGATCAGGACATGGAAAGGTAGGAATATAATCATCGAGATAATAATGTTGTTATTACACGTTGATTGCAAATAATAGAAAGAAAACACTAGAGCTGGGTAAATAACATTCAGCTAGAGCCCAATGCCCTGCTTGGATTGTCCCGAGGGGACTGAGTGAGTCCAGTGGCGACGAGGGCTGTTGTCCCGGGGACGTCTGTGGTCGCAACAGGGATCCAGTTTTACACCTGTGCCAGGCTTAAAAGTAGTCATTTCCATCTTATGGTAGCACCAGTTTTGCAAGTCTCCATGCGTAAGCCATGTGGTTGTGCCATGTGCATTGTGTGTCATACGTTTCCATGTATTTAAGAAATGTGTTATTAGTTATTTATATGGTATTTAAGGTGATATTGATATTCCTGTCACGGCATGGAAGGCAGACCTGACTGCACCATGGCCAATAATTACCCATAGTTGATGTTAATAAAGAATTATTTGAAATATGTATTCTGGTGTGCATGTCATTTGTGGGGGGGGGGCAAGGAGGGCGCAGACATTGATGCTACCTCAGTCATGTACTTAATCTTCAAACATATAAGTAAAATCGAGTGTTATACATACTCATACATACTCATCACACTCACACAAGTTACTCTAAGTAGGCTTTTGTTTGTGCCATCTTTTTATTATTATTTATCGGCCCACATTACTCCTATAATGAGAACCTAATCCATGGGAAATAAATTGCTTTCATTCAGAATTAACACCAAGGGAAAAAACACATCAGTATCAGGATTTCGGGTCCGGGAATGGTAATGGCTGATTACTCCAAGGGTAATTGTAAGTGAACTTTGATAAGACTGCAGGCTGTCTTCTAAGCCTGTTATTGCAGGGTTTAAATCAGACATAAATACATTAATCCAGGTTCTGCAACAAAGAGCCTTGTTTAAGTAGAGACACTTGTTAGGAAGATATTAACCATTTACAAGCTGAGAGCTGGATTATTAAACTCTGATGTTGATTTTAAGAGGTAAAATTTTTAAATTCCTATTTTAAATTCTCAATCCTCAGTCCATCCCTCCCTTCTTTTATATTCAACAATATATGGAGGGATGGAATTAGATTTATTCTGCCTACCAAAGAAGGTCTGATGTCGAGCACACGTCTGCCCACAATGTGCAAGTGGAGTTGTATGTCACAACCTGGCTTGTGCATGTTATGGGGTTTTCCACCTATATAATGCCAATTTTGGGTATATGTGATATCTGATTTTGGACATTGAGTATGCAAAGCTGCCAGCGATGTTTATAATTAGAAGGCTACACAATAGTTAATAGGACAAATTAAAGGCTTAGTACTTTGGCAACCACCTGGTTAAACGCATTGTCTACACACACACATACACACATACACACACACGCAATCTCCAGACATGCACCAGTTACCAGCCTTTTTAATTAAACCCAAATCCAGTTCCCACAATATGATAACATGAGGGGAGACGGCTAAACGCTCATACGTTTTATGCTTATCAATACAGGACTTTTTTGATGCTATCTGCAATTTTCAGCGTGATGTTAATCTGGCGGAGCGTAGTCGCACACAGGGATGTTATTAAAGAACACATTGTTGCTCTGGAAATGAATCAATTTCCCTGGATAATTCTCATGTCACTTTGTCTCTTTATTTTTAACAGGATGGCAACAGTTTGACAAATATGAAAAATGCAAGGGGATGGCAGACTCCAGCTTTATGGGCAGAAATAATGAAGGCCTTATTTATGAAGATGTCCTAGCTTCATTCATTGACCCATGTGAACTTTAATTGGTGTTTACAGTTGTTCAAAAAACATCTCTTACATCTCCTGGTGGAAAGGGGGATCATTTTTCAAACGGGTTCAAAATTCTACAAACAAGGGTGGTAATGGGACTTGGGCTTGCCGGCTTCCAGAGGTACCAGCCGGTCAGCTGAAGTCTTGCATGTTTAAGAGGAAGGCTTCCCGTCACTGTCTGTGACTGGTAGGGAGCTTCTCTGGTAATAAAGTAAAACAAATCTGCCCTAGGGCAGTGTGACAGAGCCGTGTGGCAGGCAACCAATATGGCTGCTTGCTCCTATTGCGCAATAATGCTCAAATAATCTAATAAGGCCATCTTCATGCTGCAGTGTATTATGGTATATAAAAAAAACCTAAACCTTGCTGAGGCTCGGATTGTGACATCACAGGTGTCCCCACTCTAAACCCCACTCCCCCCTCAATAAAAAAAATGGAAAATAATAGACGAGAACAGTATTTAAATACATCTTTTCTGTCTAGATTTTGTTTCTTTTTTTCAATTATCATATTTAACCCCTTCTTATGCATTCCCAAACTATATTATATTGTGTACCCTCATATATTTGCTTCTTGTGCAGTCGACATGTATGTACAACCACATTTGTTGCAAATGTTTACTAAAGGGGTGGGAATTTTTGAGAAAACTATTTAGTTTCATTCATTTTAGTAATAGGTTAGCATAATCATAGCAAAACTAGGAGAATTGTGTCCTGATCATGGAATTCAAAGGGTTATATAAAGATGGCTCCTTAGGCAATCGTACAATTTCACCGGTATGCCAATATGTGACACAAAAGTGTAATTATGGTATTTTTGAGAAAACAAATGTATTAATTAAACGGTATGGTTAAACATAGCCACTTAATTATGTTCCTCATTAGAAATCCATATCATTATAGAGTCACACACGCGTATCAATACACAGGCATGTGCTGCAGTGTTACAGCTTAATTGTGTATGGGCAATAGATTTTTAATGCATGATATATCAAATAAACGTTCTAACTGATGTTTATTGCAGTGCTATAATTTTATTTTTTATTGATTTATATAGCGCTATCATATTTAGCAGCGCTGTACAATGGGTAAACATGACATAACAAGCAGCGCATAACATTTTACTATTTTGGCTTAAAGAAACACACGGATTCTGCCCAAATGAGCTTTTTGTTATGTTTTACTGAAACATCGTCATTATCCTGGTGCCGCCTACATTACAGAGGTTTCAAAATGAAAATCCCTGCAGCACATTTATGGTCAACATCCACGGACGTTCTCGTAGACTACCGTTTCTAACAAAGTAACGTAGACAGCTATCTCTGAAAAGTACACACCACTATCTCTTGTTATTTCTGTCCCAATATTATATATTCATAACACATCTAACATGCTATGCTTTTAGAATGAAAAAAAGTATTCCCTACCATAAGACTAAATAGTATCAAACTTAACTTTTATTATCGATCTCTTAAAAACGTCCCAATCAACAAAATAATGCTAACTACATAAGAGGAGTACACTTCCTTATTATATCGCTGCTACTTTATATACTGTAACTGATGGACCAGAATACAATTCCGAATCTTAATTGCCCCCTCCTGTTTAACATGCTAAATCGAACACAATGTAACAACTCACCTTGGCAGGCATTGTCCCACAAAAGGTGTACACTTGACACTATGCTGTACAATCTAACACTAAGTGAGAGCACCTGGTTCTGATCTATTTAAACCCGGCTCTCCCATTTGAACCTTGCCCTTGTGTTAACGTCCCTTTGTGAAGTTCTCCTTTGTCTCCTGTTGTGACTTGGCCTATATTTTGATGGCTTAATGGCTGGAGGATGAAAAACTCAATTTCTTGTTCCAAGAGTCTCACCATCTATCCCAGAAGACTATCTCTACTCCCAGGGTCCAATCCTGTAAATCATAACATAGGGTAAAACATATGGGAAGGTCTAATCCCCCCAAAATGAGTCAAGATTCAGTATATAAGTGCTAGGTTGTCCCCTTGAGGAAGCCACGGTGAAAGTGGCGAAATGCTATTCGGGGTTTTGCCCACCTACTAATAACCTAGTATTTATATACAGCTTCTAATTTATTTCTTTAATAAAAGTTTTATTTTTTTTCAGTCTTGTACATTAAGTATTCAATTTTAAGGGGTTTTAATATCCTGTTGCTTCTCCCCCTACCCTTCTTTAATAAACATGTGTAATTGTGAGGACTACATTTTGTAGCTTAATAATTCCATAATTTTCACTTTTCACATGTCAGCCCTACCTAAACATATATAAATATAGCTGGAGCCGTCAACACATACTCTGAATATTACCTTGCTGCAAATATTCAATTAAAATTTGACAATGACAGCATGTTGACATGCTTAAACACACAGATGATCTGGAGAAACAGCTTTGAACTGTTCTCAGCTGAGCCTCGGAATCTCAGTCAGCCTTGTTAGACCCAGAGTATCTTTACATATCAACAATGTTACAGCCGCCTGAGGGAATACTATCATTTTTCACAATAAATGCAGAGGGAGGAAAGAAATATAAAGGAAATTAGGTTTATTGGTTGGCCTGGGACAAAGTCAATGTCTTAAAAAATGAATAAGCAAATGAGAGCTAGAGACACGTATTCTATATATATGACTTAAAGCCTATAACAGAATGTCATGAAGATGATGAGTGGAAAAACTATCTTGGTATGTTATGTGGGACTAAGTTCCTCTGTTGATCACTGACACCCCATGTGAAATAAGGTCTGATGCATGCCAAGGAACTGGGTAAAAAAAAACCCAAAACACTAAAATCTGCGGAGGCTGTTGATTAAAGGATCAAGTTGGCATTAAAGATGTACTTCTTGCTCACTGACCTGATGGCTAATGTACTGGATACAATTTGTGTCTGAATTACCAAGTATTAACAAGGTCAATCCATCCAAGTCATTTATTATGTACAGCCAATACCCGGAATTGCTTTGTCAAAAGAGGGGTTGTATTTACCCCAGATATTTGCAAACTAAATGTGGTGGGGTTAATTTTGTGCATCTACCACTTTTATGTAAAGTGCATCCACCAACACATTGATGCCCTATGGCTAGAGGTTCGAGCTACCACTGGGTTGCCAACATCCTCTGCACATGCATATAACTTACGAGGTAGCTTTGCTTGGGACACTTGCTTGTGGCGAACTCTGTAATAGTTTTAGATATACACCCACTAGCCACTTCATTAGGTACACCTGTTCAATTGCTTGTTAACACAAATAGCTAATCAGCCAATCATACGACAGCAACTTGTTGCATTTAGGCATGTAGACGAGGTCAATACAACTTGCTGAAGTTCAAACCGAGCATCGGAATTGGGAAGAAAGGGGATTTAAGTGGCTTTGAACGTGGCATGGTTGTTGGTGCCAGACTGACTGGTCTGAGTATTTCAGAAACTGATGATCTACTGGGATTTTCATGCACAACCATCTCTAGGGTTTACAGAGAACGGTCCGATTCCAGCAGCGACATTCAGATGGCAGGGTCAGACTTTGGCATAAACAACATGAAATAATGGATGCATCCTGCCTTGTATCAATGGCTCAGGCTGGTGGTGGTTGTGTAATGGTGTGGGGGACATTTTCTTGGCACACTTTGGGCCCCTTAGTACGAATTGAGCATGGTTTAAACGCGGCAGCCTACCTGAGTATTGTTGATGACCGTGTCCATCCCATTATGACCACAGTGTGCCCATCTTGTGTTGGCTACTTCCAGCAGGATAATGCACCATGTTACAAAGCTCATATCATCTCAAACTGGTTTCTTGAACATAACAATGAGTTCACTGAACTCCAATGGCCTCCACAGTCACCAGTCAACCCAGTAGAGCGCCTTTGGTATGTGGTGGAACCAGAGATTCGCATCAAGGATGTGCTGCCAACAAATCTGCAGCAACAGTGTGATGCCATCCTGTTCATATGAACCAAAATCTCTGAGGAATGTTTCCAGCACCTTGTAGAAAGTATGGCACGAAGAATGAAGGCAGTTCTGAAGGCAAAAGGGGGTCCAACCCGGTACTAGCAAGATGTACCTAATAAAGTGGCCAGTGAGTGTAGTTATCTACTGCTACAACAAAAGCAGATATATGAAAAACGCCAACTCAAACATAAGAAATTTTCATCTGGGACATCTTTTCCAGTTCTGGACACTAGATAATATGTGCATCCACATATCTACTTCTGGTCTGATACTGTTTGGTCTTACATCATGACCTCGAGTATTTATTTCTTTTGATATATTTGATAGCTAGTTATATGCAATATCTGCTGTGCCTGCTCTCTACTGCAAACTATGCATATTTTATAGGCTCGCCAAATCGCTCCTTTAATAAGATATGCTAATGAAAAATGCATGCTACAAGGCTGCAGTGATTAAAATACAGTCCCAGATTCCTTTGTCTTTATTAAAGGGCATTATACAAAAAAAGTGAAGCATAATTGCCTTTATAAAATGTGTACTGTCAATTGCCACCCAGCATTTTGCTTTTAGTTACTCCAATCTTGTGACATACTATTGGTTCAGGCAAACAAATAGTTTTAGAGAAGAGCTATCACAATCTACTGCATGAGTGCTATTATCTCGCTTTAAAACCTTTTTGTCGCTTTTGTAATACAGTATCTTAAAGTATTATGTAAATGAGATATACTTGATATAATTGTCCTTCTATATAGTTTATAATAACATTTGCAATCATATGTGTTTTTTAATACATAAATATATAAAACACATATTAAAGTTTAACCACATAGAAGCTGCAGCATATAGAGAGAATTAAAAAAAAAAAAAAACCCTCTCATTTTGGTTTTCTCCTTATTGCTCCCTGCCACTTAAAAACTGTGATTAAAGGAAAAGGGAAAGGTTAAGAGAAAGAGGAGGAAAGATAGAGAAAGAAGATATATAAAGAGAAAAGATGAGATGAAGAGAGGGGAGAGAGATCATGAGAGATGAGACGAAAAGAAAAGACATGCGGAAAAAATGGAGAGATAAGGACAAATATTCATTGCACATACAATAGTCAAGGTTGTTCCAATAGATATAATGTCATTAATTATAAGTAGATAATTACCAATTTTATTAAACCCAGTTTAGTTTCTGGACAAAACGGCCATGAGAGGAGACCTCACAGGGTTTGTATTTTATCCAGTAGCTCTATACCGGCAATGCTACGTTTTCATGTGTTATTTATTTAATCTATACCTGCAAATACATGGTATGTATGTCTAATTTTGTTGATCTATAGCTACAGTGCTGTTGTATTTGATCTATACCTGAAGTACACAGAAGAGAAAAAGACTAAACACTGCCCCCATACCCTGTGATTTCAGGGAAGCAGCAATTAACCTGAAGACTCTGGGTTAAATCCAGCAAGTTCCCGTGTATGGTTATCTCTTATATTGTTAAGTTGCTGATTGTTGTTTGTTGGTTTCGGAAGCCTTTTAAAGGGTGGGGTGAACGGAATAAAGATAACATGAAGACAGAAAGTTTGTTATTTCATTATTACAACAAGAGACAGACTTCAGCTTCTCATTGAAAAACACAAAGGTACAGGTAGTTTTCACTAATAAATTTTCAAGTTTTCTAAAAGCTTTAAATGTTTGGGGTTGCATAAAGAGCTGTCTATTTAACCTATATCTTCTGCACAAAAACTGTATTAACACAAGGTATTAGTAGTAATGATTTATTTCGAACACCCATATTTGGTAACAAATCAAAATCCTTTAAAATATCTTATTTGTTGTGTCTACAGTTGCGTCTACTAAAGGATCCAAATTGACTACCAGAGTTAAGTACTGTGTGACAGTCAATCATATACATCCACATAATATTTTGAGGATTTGTAGTACGATATTTTTTATTTTAGTTTTTTCTATTTTGCTGATTTTTTTCCCCAGTCACTGTATCTATTAAAAAATAATCCTGTGTCTGATGGATGGAATATAAAATAGGTAATAATTTATACCCAAGGAAACATAAGAAATATGGTGATGCTGTTTTCACAAAAGCCCCGTCTCTTCATCCAATAATTCCTCTTTTTTGTCACAACAAAAATCCAAAGTCTTTACCAATGTTTCTTTTTTAGCAGCAGAAAATTGCCCACATGACTGCAAAGTGATGATGGATTATGTATTATCAAACATTTATTTATTGATCAGTTTCCTGCGGGCAAACGCCGGATCTGTGATGTTCTAATAAACTCTTCAGAAAAAGCTTTTTTTTTTTTTTTTTTTTAAACAGAGAAATGCGTCTTGTACACTGTACAATTTTCCCACAGACCTGACATATTCTGGATTGAATTCCATTCCCTAGAAAGATTTATCATTTAATTATACGAGGAACACAAGCTAAATCACAACCACTCAAAGAAATTAGTCAACAGGAAATGTAGGCTTTTCCATCAGAGCTGTGCAGCCTCCTACAGAGTATAGAATAAGGAAAGGGACTCTCTGGGGTGTAGCCTTCTTTAACAAAAATGTGCCAATGAATCATTAGAGTGTTTAAATACATGTGTTTAACGCAGAGAACAGAGCTGTTTATCTTCTTTTGCTCTACTCCTGTAAACTTGATTTTTATGCTAACCCTTTCTATATCAAGGTTTTTAGTACCCTAAACTACTGTAAGTTTTTCCATTTTTACCATATGTCGGTTTAATTAAGATTCCCATACCTGTGAACTCTCTGGGTTTGACCTGGGGTTTGCTGGAGATTGCCGGGTGAGCGCTGCTCCTCCTGTTCTCCGGGTCAAGACCCGAATCCTCCGGGTCGCGGGAGGGGGGTCTTAACACGCCCCGCTCCCCGCCCCTTTTTTCCTTTAAATGGGGGTGTTTCCCGCTGCAAGGGAAACCGGAGCCCAGAAGGTATGAAGATTCCCATTTTCCGTGTTTGATGTACCCACACATAGTATATCTTTTTTTTTTTCAGAAAAAATAGGGCTTTTGTTTGAAACTACTCAAACATAATAAATAATAACTGTGATTGCTTTTATGTTAATAACCTATACTAAAATATTTTTTTTCTTTGTACAATTTTGCTTAGAATTTCTTCTACACAGTAGGTGACACTGATGAACAATGACCCAATTTATGGACGACAACATTAACTGATTGCAGACATATACCAGGTGTTAGTACTTTTACATGTAGTGCTAGGGCAATGGGATGTCATGGCTTTATTTAATAGTGCCATAGGGATAGAGATCCCTTTAGAGATCTTTCGTACATCTTATGTACGCCAGTGATTTCACAATGACATTACTGAGCTCACTGTATTGTTTATTTTTTTATGTTATTTTTCCGTTTTATTTATATTTCATTAAAAAATGTTTTTTCTTTTCTATTCTTTCACTTAGTGAGGAGAGGGTGAGACATTGTTTATCACACTCTTCCCTCTGATCCCCCCTGCATTGATCACACTTCATAGCCTTGCTAATTGCAATACATGCAATCCTGCAGCGGGGGGGCAATTGGAGATCCCAGCAGGGTCTAGACAGACCGTGCAGAGTCCCCCAATGACTGGGCATTCCTTATGGAAAAGCATACAGGTACCATTACACATGCTTGGATGGCAGGATGGCTTTTACTGATGTGGGGGGTTCCGTCTGTCAATAAAATAGCCTGATCTAATATGCAGCAGCAGAGAGATGCCGCTGTAAAAAAACCAAGAGGCACAGGTATGTCCTATAAGTAATCTCGGCACACCTTTTGTAGACTTACCTCTACATCCAGAGGGTAATGACGGGGCTAATCACATAGCACATTACCAATGTTTTTAGAAGCATAGAATTTGACGGCAGATAAGAACCATTTGGCCTATCTAGTCTTCCCATTTTTTGGGATATAAAGACTCAGACCTTAATCGGTCCATGGTCTTCTCTTAGATTCAGGGTAGCTTTGTGTCTATCCCATGTATGGTTAAAGTCCATCACATGGTATACTACTGATATTAAACACACATGGGTATTATTTGTTATTGAAAATGTGTTATTACACATTTTGCAATTAGACTTTATTCATAATAATTACTGCCACCCATACACTTAATTTAAATGCATTCTTGAGGTAGATTAAGAGTTAAGACATTTGTTTAATGCTGTTTATTTTTAAAAAGAGACTCAAAAACACATAATGGGAAAAAAGAGGAATTAAATTGGCATTTTCTTGATTATCCTAATTGACCTTTGGCTGGCAGAGAGATTGTACACTGTTCTTAGCAATGCAATCCATTGAATGGTTGACCATTTGCATATATCCGAGCTTACTCTTTATTTGCACATGTTAATGTCACCCCATCATAGGTCATTAACGCTTCCTCTGTGCATATCAGCTCGTTAAGGAAAAAGGTACGTGCTAGATGCCAACTTGTTTTTTTTTTCAGGGTTTGGGAAATGGCAATAAGGATTTGTTCCCAATTAGTCACAGGTTAGACACTGGGCACCCAGAACTTGTGCAAGAAAAAGAAGCTGTATGACAATAATAAAGAAAAATAAAAGGGAACTGATACATGACCAAGATACCCTGTCCATCTTTTAAGAGAGCCTCAAAATAACAGAGATTCAGGAGGTTAGCTGGTCTACAATGTTGACATAAGATGAGCAGTTTTGAGTTTATTGAATTCTTTATTGTCAAACCTGTGATAGAGAAGTTAAATTACTATTTATTTCTATATTATATATATATATATATATTCTTCATATGTATCATATGTAATCCATTATTATTGGAAATAGACACTGTCTTTTCTGATATGTATCCACTCAAGTGTGGATATATCTTATTGCCCACAACCTGGCAAAACAACAGGGGCTGCTGGCCTACGGCAAATCACACTTACCTCTCCAGGGGCAGATGGAGTGCTGTAGTGTGTGGCCACCAGCTGAATATGCTCAGTCCTACAACTAAAAATCTTAGTGTGTGGTCGCGCATATCAGGAGGTCAGCCGCATTTATGACAACCTCTGGCCTTAAAACATAAGGAAGTTTTACTTTACGGAGAGGATGGTAGATAATTGGAACTGCTTCCCATCAGAAGTGGAAGAGGATGATACAATGAGGGAAATTAAACATATATGTGATAGGCGTAAAGCTATTCTGAATCTAAGACAAGAGCAAGGACTGAATGGGCCAACTAGATGGAGTGAATGGTCATCAACTGGATGGAGCGAATGGTCATCAACTGGATGGAACGAATGGTCATCACCAGTCTGGCCCTGAAGTCCGCCTGCCCTTGCTATTCTGACATCAAATAATCCCTCTAATAATGATCCATCTTCTCTACAGAGGGTGTAGTCATCAAATATCCTTTTTTTGAACAATTAATTCCAAATACTGAATTCATTATGTGTACTAGTTAAAAAAATAAATACGTATTTAGCAATGAAAATGCTAGAACAGCTAGCGTGGTTAGAAAGGGGTATTAATACGGCCATAAAAGAGTGCATTAAACACTTGATCAAAGTGGATCAAAGTCATTAAATTTCCCATGTAAAGTTGTTTTTAATTTTACTCAAGGGAGACTTTGAAACAAGTGAACCAATGAAAAAAGGGTAGGGAAGAAGGCATACATAAAAAACAAAGCTGTCTAAACCCAGCGCTACTAGCATTGCTGCTGGCAGAAAGAAAAAAAAAGACAGTCTTCCTTAAGGAATGAAAGGGAAATGCTAAAGCTTTATTCTGACTGATAGATGAGCAACATGTGGTAAAGTATATGAATTGTCAGACTTTTTCATGAAGCAAAAGTATAGACTGTCACATGTTCTGAAGATAACTAGTTGGAATCAGGGAAATTCCACAATTATTGAGATTCCCCCAAAGGGCTCAGTCACATCTTTTGAAGATAATATAAGCTAACAAGTCACTCATTTCAGTATTTTATGTGACCAGAAGGCTTGTGTTCCCAGACAGCTCCCTCTGACTTATACTACGGGCATCTATTTAGGGTTGTAATGACAGAAATGCAAACAGGTACTTTCCTAGATGGGAAGCTCATCCGAGCAGAGCCTCCTTACCTTTTCTTTCTGTAAATACAAATTGTTATGTGATGCACAACTTCTGTTTATCCATTGTGCAACACAATGGAATATGATGGCACTAGATAGTCAATAAATACCGTAATACTTTTTCAATATCTGCCCTAAGACTGGATTTCAAAGCTGTCTGCCACCCGTGAAAGTCTTACAGCTCCCTCAGTTGTCAACTTTATTATATGTGACGTTAACTATGTTAACAAATGATCTTGAGGTCTGTCAATGTATCAATTTTAAAATACCCTTTTATACATACATCAATGCCACTGTAAGCTACTGTGTAGAAGCAATGTGACATTTACTGCAGATACCTCCGAGAGACAAGTGATACAGATAGCAGATTCATATAAAGCTTCTGTTAATCCACTGTCTGCTCAGTGTTTGCTTTCACAATTTCCATTTATAATTAGATAACTTGCATTTTATATACATTTATATAGTGTTTTGATGGAACTGGATATTCCCTCCCTCCAATGCTAACATTGCCTCATTTTCCCTCAATATCAATGGTGGAATCATCTCTCCATTCCCTCAAGTTCGCTGCCTTGGCGTCATCATGGACTCTTACCTCTCATTCACTCCCCACACTCTGCCTTAAAACACTGCCACCTTCATCTTAAAAAAAAAATTGTCTGCATCTGTCCCTTCCTAACACAAGATGCCACTAAGGCTCTTGTCCATGCCCTCATTATGTCCTGCCTCGACTATTGTCTTAGCTGGTCTCCCTTATACCCATCTGGTCCTTCTACAATCCACCATGAATGCTAACGCCAGACTAACCTTCCCTCAATCTCTTCACTGGCTGCCTGTGTGCTTCAGGATCCATTTCAAAATATTAACTCTTACTATCAAAGCTCTTCATAGTGGTTCCCCTACTTACATCTCTTACTCATTTCAAAATACACTCCTAACCAGGCCCACCACTCATCCAATGATCAGTCTGACCTCTCCTCTGATTTCTTGCTCTTATGCATGCTTACAAGACTTCTCACGTGCTGCCCCATCCTCTGGAATGCCCTCCCCGGGCCTGTTTTTGCCCTGCCTTCAGTCCTTCAAAAAATCCCTTAAAACCCACTTTTTAAAGACGCCTACAAACTTATGCCTTAACACCCTTCCTCCTATATTCCCTTTCCTAGTCTCTTTCCTGTAATACCATATCTCACATAACCTCTCCTTTGGTCATCAACCTCTACTCACATCCTTTTTCTACGCGTGACATCTCCTCACTGTACTGGCTCATGTATTTACATCCAGCCAACTTTTTAAGCCCCCACATGGGGGGGGACAGGTCAGAGGAGGTAGGAAGGGGTGCTCTGCTCATTAGCATTCATGCTCTTTAGCACTACTTTACCGATAAATCATGTTGACATCCCATTGCTGGCATGTCCCTTTAAATCTAGTATGTGCTTATGCCCTGGAAATTACATATACCTAGCAAAACAATTCACACTTTACAAGCTCAACCACAACGCTCCTATATAATATGGTGTAAGAAACGTTTGAAATTGTATACATTTCCAAGAAATACTAGTATTTCCAACTCACAAAGGGTTAAACAATAAACTGCAAACCTCCACCCCCACCCGGTCTGTGACTCCAAAAACAGTTTTGCATTTAAACAATACATAACCTTTAACAATGTACAATATGTGAGTGAAGAGATATTGTATTGTTTTAGAACTCGAAACAAAGTGAGCTCATTCTATTGTTTGAAAAATATATTTTGTGCTATGAATGACTCCTTAAATTTCCACAGCGATTTGTAAAACTATAGAGTAGCTTAACAATGGAAGATAATAATTATAATAATGAAGTAGCACAAGCTGTAATTGAATTGAACAGCTAGTTTGCCAAAGCAAATTACCAGTGAAACATATTTGACGCCTCTTTGTAAG
Source organism: Spea multiplicata (assembly GCA_009364415.1). Taxonomy (NCBI): domain Eukaryota; kingdom Metazoa; phylum Chordata; class Amphibia; order Anura; family Pelobatidae; genus Spea; species Spea multiplicata. The sequence goes on along the minus strand of VKOC01046567.1, from coordinate 26,190 downwards.
TATTCTTCCAGGAAACCAAAAATTACATTTGACGCCAACAAACACTTCAAATAGGGAACTGATGGGGACAACTAGGTTACATCAGAAACAAAGAAAGTTGTCATCCATTCAGAGCTGGGGAGTTGGGTAATTGTATCAGGAGCCATAGGTCCTAGACTAGTGATTGTGTGGACTGCGGACCTACCTATGTGTCCACCAGGAGGCTTTGTGGTTACTGGGTTCTCTGTCTCCTCTTGGCATTGGTCATCCTAGATTGGTTGCTTTTCAGTAGTGGCCAATCAAGCTATTAAGAGCTTGTTGGGCAGAGATACGTCAACCCCTTCAGTTGGGTCTTGAATTATTTGTATGCTCTTGTTACATGATCTGACCTGAACTTGTGTTCTGTTTCTGGATATTGTTCATATCTGTCTCTGATCTGGCTCCTGACATTGTTTTGCACTCCTGAGTTCTCTTGTCTTCGTGTTTTGAATTGGTAGGTCTGCCGGATGATCTTTTTACGGGTTTATGGATTTGGCTTCTGGATACCTAGTTTGACCTGTCTTGCTCCAGACATCCTAGTCACGAACCATTACAAAGTGGTTAAACACTCAAAGTAATGTTTAAATATATAATATTTTAAATATGCCAATGGTATACACTTAATTGTGTCACCTGCATTCAAGCAGGGTTATCAACTATTACATACTAGTAGCAAAAGCATCAATTGCGAGTCTCATATATGATCATAGCAGTGTATATAAGAAGGAGTCATTTCCAGACTTTGTGATCCTGAGATTGAAGCAAAACCCCTGAGACTCGGGGTCAAACCCTGAGAGTTCCTATGTATTTTTATAGCTCATTTCTGTCTCCTGCTCTTCCCCAAACTAGGCTATATATATGAAATCAATGTAGCACAGCACTAGCCTTGTCCAGTCAAACACAAATAATTTCATAAAAGAGGCAAGAGGTTGCCCCAGGTCAGTATAGAATAAGTCACATATAGAGTGATAATAGAGCATATACAACAGTGCAAATACTGGTAAGTAGACTGTAGCAGTATAACATAGTGTACTGTTTACCATGTAAAGCACAAATTATCCATTACCAGATACTGCCAAACATCACACAGTTGCTGCTGAAGAAGTGTACGGACTCACAGAGAGTTAGACACTGGTTTAGTGTTTGATGTAGTACTTCATGCTGGGCCACCTACCAGGATGTTACTTTAGGCCAGTCTTCATTTTAACCATTTTCCAAGTATAAGCGTTAAAAATAAAGAACAAAAACAGAAACTGATCCTAAAAATCTCAAAACTTGGTTTTCTGCTTGCTCCCTAAATCTGCCCCCAGTGCACGAGAATTTTGTTGTTCCTAATTACACGATAGCTTCATTTGAGATTAGAGCAGCAACTCGGCACAGCTCCAACCTGATGTAATAATCACTTTCTCGTAAATACATGCGATTCCTGGCCTACAAGCATACTTTGTTGGGGCACCAAGGGCAGGCTTGATGGACTGACTGGTTCTTATTTGCCCTTAAATGCTATGTTTCTACCAAAAACAAAACTTGGAGCTACCTACAGCTTTGTGCAGTATGTACAGGATCTAATTTACCTATATAGATGTACTAGGCCCTAATAATGAAGTAGAAGGCAATTGTCCATCTCGTAATATTTTAATGTCTTGTCTGTCCCTAAGTTAGTGAGTTACTAATATATTTTCAAATTGTCGTTATATATACCTACAGGACATAGTATATTAGTTTATAAACTCAGCTGATCTAATGTTTAAAATATTAAAGTCAATAAAAGGGATTCTGGGAACAATTTGAAATGTTTATACTAAGGTGACAAAACATGCAAGAGATTTGTAAAAACTTTTGGTTTTACAAATTGTATTCATAACAATGAACCTTCACAAACTACGTCATGTAGTCTCTCAGGAAATCCTACTTTTTTTCTTCTATGGCAAGTTATTCCTAAATTATCTTCTGTTTCTAAATCAAAATTTTACTTTTAAATGTAAAAGAAGTTTAGGATTTCCATGCGAGTGAGAAAACAGTAACATAGTCGGTTACATTATCAATATGTGTGGTATAATTACTGTCTCGTTATGCCATTTTTTTTATGTGACACGGAACATGATAACATGCTGTCATGTACGTAAATACAGCAATGACTGTGATTATATTGAGTGGGATTAACATGTCCTGTATGGGGTATCTTAATGAGCGTCTGTAGAACACATGCTCCGCTATGACATTTGACAATCACCTACTGACAGACTCTTGTCACACTTCGTATTCATAGACGGTGGCTAAAAACTGTCATTGCCGATTAACCCTGTCAACATTTGCCATATTGTCTGCCTGCTACACATTACCAACACTAATTTTCTGAAAGTAATAGGCTACACCTCAAGAAAATTCATAAGTTTACTTTTTATGTGGCTTTGTGATTTATTAGTAGATGAGAGGTAGAATATATTGTATTTTTTCCCTATTGTATTTTGACTACTAAATTTATTTAGACATCTTAGGTGGTTTCTATTCACATTATTAGAACTTTGAGGGCTGTAGAACGCTGTGACGCACCAATAACCAGAAAACATTATGTGCTCCGAGAAGAAGGGACACCAGGGGCGGAAAGAGAGGCAGAGGGATCTTAGTCCAAAAGAGGGACTCTCCCTCCTAACGAGAAGGGAAAGTTGGATTAGTGTGAAACTTTTACTCTTTTTATTCATTATTGAATACATTTTGAAACATATTTAAGCTGCTATAAACGGAAAATCTACAAAATGAGGATATAACCATCTAAATGTGACCAGATTCTTAACCAGAATCAGTTTGATTGGCACACCCGTTAAATAGCAGAAATCAACATAAATAAATAGCAATCATCGCTACTGTCTTATCTATCTCCTTCTTAAAATATAATATTGCCTTAAATTACGTTTCCTGTCTAAAATGCCCTTTAATTAACTGAAACACACAAGTCAATTTTCAGAAATCCACATTTGAGTTTCTAGACACAAGGGATGTTTATTAACGTCTTATTTTACATTGGTACATAAGCAGGTTAATGCCCACTTCACTACATATATCTAAAGAAGAATGCACCTGCTGTGGGCTAAGCCAGGAGGCATTGCGTATATACAATGGGAGCAGCCATCTTAACTTCCTGTTCTTACTCTCCAACTTTATTATTCCTCCCTATTGAATTGCATCTTCCCTATTGTTATGTTTCTCAGGACTCGGGTAATCAGGTCGGGTAGGAGCCCATGTGTAGGGGATACTTGGGGTTCGGTCTGTAACCCACGATGCATGATTATACAAACAAAGACACCACAAGCAGAAATCTAGGTAATGCAATGTATTTTATGTATATGACAGGGCAAGAAAATAAGGATTATACAGTCTGTAAGCAAGAAACCGGACCTATGGCAGGATAAATAAATACCGGTAATAAGTCTTTTGGCAGGGAGCTCACTTGGAAGGGCACGAAAGGCAGAGAGCCCACTTGGAAGGGCATGAAAAGGCAGAGAGCCCACTTGGAAGGCCACGAAAGGCGTGGAGCCCACTTGGAAGGGTACAAAAGGCAGAGAGCCCACTTGGAAGGGCACGAAAGGCGCAGAGCCCACTTGGAAGGGTACGAAAGGCACGGAGCCCACTTGGAAGGGTACGAAAGGCACGGAGCCCACTTGATCAGGACACAAAGCAGGTAACCAGGAACGGTACAGGTGCAGAGCCAAAGCAGAAAGGTCCACAGACTTCAATACAAAGGCCCTTACTGAAGGGCAGGGCAGGTTCATAAAGGCAGGGTACTCCAAGTAACAAGGCCCAGCCTTTTCAATAACAAGGTCTGGGTGCTCCAGAGAGAGAGAGGGGCGGCCACTAGTGGTTGTAAAACAACATGAGCGTCAATAAGTAGTGAATAATTAATGCATAGTCCTGGCAGACAGGGTGGATGCTGACAATGTTGCTGTTTATCAGACACTCTTTGTGGTGAGCTTCAGCACAGGATATTGATTATTGATAAAGTCATATTGTAACACTGGCCGGAACATCCTGTCCTATGCAAGTTCAGTCTGTGCTATGACCAAAGCCGTATGGGTATGAGGGAGCCCATGTAAATGTGGAGTAGGAATCACAAAGGGGACATGCTTTATTTGCATGTCTTCACCTAGGATCCTAACTTCATACTTTAGGATTGAATGCATGAATGTGTTTAGATTCCTATATTGACATAAGTTCCTTTTTGCTGGTTGTTTGTGTATATATTTTACACTTATACAATCGATGTGTGCATGCGGTTTGTCAAATAAATGCAGAAGTGAGGTTTCATAGGCTAAGCAAAGGAAAAATCATAACCAAGACAAGCATATTTAATGAATGGATCTCAAGCCAGAGACACATGGTTTCCAAGCTGATAACATGTCTGATGGCTTTATTTTATTTCTATGCTTCGATCTGAAATAAGCCAGGCTAATCCTTGTCATTGTGGCATGATCCAAGTAAGACGTTTGAGCTGATAAGACCAGTAGCTAAGTGCTCGTGATTCATACCATCTTCCTTTCGACTATAGTCTGTGTACCTCCACACACCAGGGGGACTGAATGTAACATTTTGTAATTGCTAGACCACAGTGTGTTAAATATTAATACATTTTAAACTGATAAAAAAGGCTCTTAAAAAAAATTACTTTATTCTAATTAACAACAATTTCCAGACCTGAGAAATAACCATGATTTTATCTTGGCTGTCTCTTGTCAATACAAGCCGAGAGGGGGCACAACTGAGCTGGGGAGCCAGTGCTACCTCTACTGGGGACATGATTAGTTTCAGGCAGGAGTTAGAAGTATGATTGGTGGGAAATTGCTGTTGCCAAATGCCACCACTCTTTCCAACCACAGGTTTTCCTGTGAGCCAAGCATTCAGCTGCTATACCCAGTTCTTCCAGGACAAAAGTGTCTCTTTGCTTGTTGATAAGTTCAGAGAAAAATATGGGGTAATGTCAGTATTCCTTTTGTTCATGTATATCCATCACATGTATATGACTGTAGTTAACTTAATATGCATGTGGCTACCATAACTGGGAACTCTTTGGGTGTCGGGGTCCTGACACGCCCCACTAGCCGCCCATTTCCCTATAAATGGGGGTGTTTCCTGCAATGTCAGCGGGAATGCTCACTGACATCAGCACAAATCCCCTGGACATCAGCGGGACCACCAACTGACATCAGTGGGTATTACTTGCAGTGTCCGGTAACGGTAGGCTCCAGGCAGCTGGAGCCCACAAGTTCCCATGTATGAATATGTGGTGTGCACTCTAAAGGGTTATTTATTTATTCAAATTATCTGTATTTTGAAATAATTTTCAACAATAAGACACAATAAAACGTCATGAAATATGTTCAGTAGTCATACAGGTAGCCACCATTCCTGGGAACTTGTGGGCTCCGGCTACCCGGAAACTACCCTTGCAGGACGCAGCCAGGACTACCCTACTGACATCGGAGGCATTTCTTCTAATGTCAGTGGGCGTTCCTGCTGATCGTGGGAAACTTCCCAATTTAAAGGGGAAATGGTGGTCTCAGGAACCCGCTCCCATGACCAGGAGGATTCGTGTGTTGACCTGGAGAACTGGAGCTTCTGAGGGCCAAACTCAGAGAGTTCCCAGGTATGCACATATGGAGCTAAACGTTATAAGCTAAATGTTATATGTAGTACTACCATATTAATTTGCTGTGTGCAACCCGCCTGCCGAGCTGCTGCTGAGCCAGTAGGCAAAGTCACTAGGTGTTTAACTAGACATGAAAGATTTCAGTTGTACTTTGAAGCCTCTTTTTACCCAGATACTTACGCTATTTTTTTTTAAACAGAAGAATAGGAAGATAAGCTCTTAAGGACTAAAACTGTTTTATACTCCAATTGTGTTATTTTAGTATATTGATGACATAACCCCCCATCATGTATGCCTACCTTGTGATAGGCAAAACTGTCCTGCCCTCTGAGTAGAAGAAATATGTGTCCACTTCCCAGCACTCACAAGGTTAAATATAGTCTATAACAAATAAATGTACAGTGAGGGCTTGGGCAAACATTTAAATAAATAGACTTTACTTACAAATATGAGCAATCTGAATGACCTTTGATGGAAAGCGGTGGCTGGAATGTGATTTTGTTAGAGGCCTGAACACAACCTGTAGACTCCTGTAACTGTGTATTCCCTCGGGGAAAATGTCCAATTTCAATCTGAATTTCTTTACCAGTCCCGCAGACACTCCATCTCCAGGAAACAACTCCAGCATTACTCATAGAATGAAAAATGTCATTTTTTTCATTTGTGCGGTAAAGCAGCCACTTTCTTCCCTATTTATGTGAACCAGGGAGTGCCACTGTGATTCAGCTTATGTAAAAGGGCATAGCAGTGTGCTTCAGTAGATGGTTGTTTTTCTTAGTTTCAACCCTTTTATTGATCCTTTCTGGTCCTTCCCATATCTAGTATGGAGTTTCATCCCAATAAGACGGAAATTAGATATGACATCAGGTGCTGATTACAACAGTTCCATTGTTAAGTAAAGTTTTTTTTGGGTGAAACTATTGCTTCTGCCATCCAACTTGCCATTTGTTCAGCACATGCATCCTTCTCAATCAAAACTATATACAAAAAAACACAATAATAGCAAAAATCCCTGGAGCAGGGTCAATGGTTTTTTTTTTCAAGTAGAAAAAGTCAATGGTTTTCTACTTGATATTCAGACTGGGTGTTTTTTCAGAATGGTGTTCTCCTGGTTTTTGCAGCTGTGGGTAAAACAGTACTTTTGGGTTTGTTCACTAAAAAGGGGAGTTGCAGTTTCATCTCATTGATTTAACATAAACATTAGCCTAAACATCTTGGAGGGTCCTGCATGAAGCAAAACTTAAATTAGTGACAACTTGGGAGTTGTCATCATTACTTATTTGCAAACTCGACAGCCAACACTTTGTTAGTGAAAAAGCTTCTTTATGTTCAAAATACTTCACTTTTTCATCTATCTCGGTATTAGTCACTAAACAGTAAGGCATGGGGAGTTGCATGGACAGAAGAAACATCAGAAAAGACCATCCATGTGTTCTGTCAGTAGGGTAAAGATATCCCCTGCAGGGTTTTTATACAACAATAACACAATTGTAAAATCTCTAGGTGACCCCTTGCTTCCCTGGGCCTCTGGTTCAGTTTCTTCATTCTCCTGGCAGCGGAGTGATATGGCCGTGCCCATTCCCTGCCCGCCTTCACTTGATTCCTGGCCAGTTCTCCATAATAAAGGCTCTCTGTGGCTAGCCCAAACCCTACACAAAGCTCCTGGTAGCCTAACCTGGGAGGTTCCCTGGTATGAACATTAACTGCACATTATAACAAGGAAACTCCTACGGGAAAGACTAAGATAAATGTCAAACATACCCTAATGTTTAGTTTGGCAGGTTACATATGAATTTAGAAAAGTTAACCTTTTATTCGGTATATGCAAGACAGATAAGGTCTGATCCACCTTTCAAATCAAAATAAGTGATCAAAATATGTATATGTGGTGACTTTTTTCCTGTTTTGACCAGGGTTTGCCTACGCTATTCCTTAAGCTGACCAGAAGAAGCGATGTATTATTCTGATTACTTGTTTTGTTCAACCTGCTTATTCCACCACCTTTTACTCCACACCTATTGACCGCTCAAACTTTGTGGTTAACCCCATTTACCCCAGTCTGATTCTGCCCCTTCCATTTCCAAATCGAGTAAAGGAGACCCGTCCATGGCAGCGTGCATCAAAATGTATGACTTATACCGCTTTAAGCACAATTACATCACAATTTGACTACAAAAGGCTTAGATGATAAGAACTGGAAACTCATTAACTGCAGTCATACATATTGCAACCACAGTATATGAGCAAGTGAAACAAATCACAGATCCAGACTATACAAGAATAATTTAAACACGAATAGGATCTCATATCATTTTGATGAAAAATCTATTCAGAAATATGCAAAAAGCTCCCTACCCATAGAAGCATGGTATATAAGTATCACCTATCATTACATAATATTATAAAATCAAACAACAGTATTTGGTTGAAGTGGGCTTTATGATTTTCTCGGAAAGAAATACATAAGTAAAAGGTTTCATTTACTTGTATTAAGCCTACTTAAAATGCTGTTTCAATTTCTCCACTTTGATCTTAGGAGGCTTTATGCATTAAATACTTTGCTCTGCTGAATAGAAGTAACGAGATCTTCCTCCCACCCACCTTTTTATTTCGCACAGTTGTGTGTGAGAGAAGAGTCTTCCTGCCCTGTTTAATCCCGTCTTAAAAAAAAAAAAAAAAAAGACGCAAATGGCATTTAAGTGCCCGGCAGTTGCATAAAGAACAGGCTATTCTCTTGCTATTAAATCCAAAGGAGTGATCAGCAGCCAATTCTACAGGCTGATTATAGTTCCATCTAACATTTCGCACTAAGTGGGTCCCCTGCCGAGGTCATTGCTTTTGTAGACTTTTCTCCAACATGTCAGATTTCCTTTTTTAACCTAACAAGTCTATTAAATTGGTACAATAGATAATTACAATGGGCTTATGTTTGTAGAGCTTGCAGCGTCTTCCAAAAGCAGAAGCAAGGTTCGGTCTGGACCACAAGCCAGGAGAATGCCGTGGAAGCCTCTGTGTTTCAATCCCTAACCTTTTTTTTTTTCATTTTTGGATTATTTCAATTTTATGAAGTCACAGCATAACTATGCTCTAAAAAGTTTACAAGGAATTTAAAGGGGCGCTTTAGCCGTAATATACACTTTAATGAACCCTGTTACATTAATGGGGTTTTGCATGCAAATGTATAGTGGGGTACACCAGAATTCCCTCATTTTACATTGCATTTTTTTTCTTTAAAACCTTACAAAGTACTTGAATTCACAATAATCATTGTTGGGACTGCATGGGGGAACTGTCCCTTTTATGATACAATTTGTATCTGTTACCTTTGCTCCTTCTAGAAAGGCAATAACACATCCAGAGGTGGAAATAACAAGGGCATCGTAATGGTTGAGGTTATTAAGAGTTGGTAATACTCAATAGGAAGAAGATGGTGGTAGTTCCTAGCATTTCTATAAAAATATTAAGGGCATCCTGCAAAGTTCATCAATGTTCTTACTTCTTGTTTTTGCCTAATACATGTCTACTCGTCATCTAGTCCCGGTCAGATTGTAAACCCATTGTAAGCCCAATTCCTGATTGCCTCCCTGGTGACCTAGTGCACATAGATAACAGGGGATTGTTCACCTAAAAGCTGGGACATTTGGCCGCCGTAATTCATTAACAATTCATCTCTGGATTATAACTGCAGACTGACTAGAACCCGTGTCCCACCAGAATAAAATAACCGTTGGTTGGCAGACTGGAACCCGGTGACCAAGAAGTTATTGTGAAAAGCAGGATGGCCAATCGATCTTGTTTTCCATAAGACATATCATTTTCATATACTATATTATCACAGGTAAAGTGCTGTCCTGCAGTATAAATTCACAAAGGGGGTGGTGGTTGCGCTTCAACAATATAAAATAGAAAAAAAGAAAAGCAGCACAATGTTTTTTTCTATTTTATATTGTTGAAGCGCAACCACCACCCCCTTTGTGAATTTGTACTATCAATCTAGCCAACAAGAGGAAACCTTGGCAAGTGGGCTGCTGCTGTATTTTATGGACTTTTTAGGACTTTTAAGAATCTGTTCAATATGTTTTTTAACAAAGAATTACCTGTCTAGCGCTTTTTCCGTCCCCCTTGTTTTATATTTCGACTGTCCTGCAGTATGTAGAATGCATAAATGCACCGACTTGCATGCAGTAAAAAGCACTGGGGTCTTTGCGAAGTGGACCCCAATCTGTCTCTAACACGAAAATAGGGTTGGTGTACTTCTCTGTGCATTTTCAGCTATGTATAGAGTTTCTCCGTCTTGTCTTTTATTTATGCAGTATGCATAAGTCAAGCTTTGTTTATGATTTACATTTATGCCTTAGGGAACTGTGTTTACTCCCTCGACTTTTAACTGAATTTGTTTCGTTTGATAGCATTAGCATTTATTTCACTGTGGTGTTGGGTACGTATATTTATATATTCATGTGCAACTCAATGATTGATATACTCTGCTTTGCATGCTTTTTAATACTATTGAGCTATGATTGCCTTTTATTCTCCATGTTGCAATCTTGCACTTATGTAATGCATATTTTTCTTTATTGATGTGTATAATGATAAATCTTTATACGTATTATTAGAAACTGTTGTTTTTTTTTAAACTTTATTTAGTTAGCATAGATAGGTCCGTGCGGTACTTGTTTTTTCATTTTGACAAGGCCAAATTTTGCGTGAAAGTTATTTACGCATTTTTTATATCGCCGTCAGGAAAGAGGAAAGAAATCATATTAGATATTATTAGTATTAAATATTAAATAGAATTTGTCTGACATAACTTTATGCATGGTATAATTTATGGCTCCGCATTAAATAAGGATGAGAAGCTCACCTATATTAAAATAAATGGGGAAATGAAAGAGAAACAGATGCAAAAAAAAAGAAGACAACATGCATAGAATCAAGCGCCTAGCCATGCGATCTGCATTTACAAAACTTTGCAATAAGCCAGTTTGTGAAATATCATCCCTGCTGGATATTTCACGGCCAACTATAAGTGGCGTCATTGGAAAGCGTTTGGGAACAGCAACAACTTAGCCGGGAAACAGAAGACCACGTAATGTCACAGAGCCTGCTCAACGAGTGCTGGAGGAGCACGATGCGTCACCAACACTCTGCTGCTTCCATAGCTGAAGAGTTCCAAACTTCCACCTGCATCAATATCAGCATTAAAACTGTATGGTGGAAGCATATCGAGACTGTATGGACACTTACACTCTGCCAGGCACCCATACTGTATGGACACTTACACTCTGCAGGCACACATACTGTATGGACACTTACACTCTGCCAGGCACCCATACTGTATGGACACTTACACTCTGCCACGCACTCATACATACATTTATGTAAGTAAAAGATGTGCAGGAGTGGGGATACTACCATGGGTTTTTTAAGGAGAGGTAGATACTTAAGCCTTTGTTTACTGCTTAAAATGTAATAAAGAAAGTGGAAACAATAGTTTTATTGCTTTAATTACTTTTTCTTATAGTTTTATTTTTTTGGGACAGAATATCTCTCCTCTCTCACACAAAATCAAAGAGAGGAAGCATTTTAACATTTCAGTGTTAACAGATCACTGAATCTGCATTTATTGCATGTGATCGCTGTAATTGATTTTCACAGTGATCACTAGACTCGTGCATTCTGATTCGTAAGAAAAAAAATGTGCCAATGTGGCTAATTCGGACAAATGTCTGAAAATGGGGAAGGCCCCCCAACAAAACAAGTGAAAACAAAGTAGGGAGCTCAAATTTGTGTTTGCATTTTGTTGCTCTCACACTCATTTTCATAATCTCTCTAACACTCCTTTACTCTCACACTCATTTCTCTCTATCATGCTTTCTCTGTCGATCTCTTTTGTGTCCCTGTCACCCTTGTAGCAGCTCTGTTTCTTCTCTTGCACTTTTGAAATGAGAATCTATCTGCAATATTCAGATCACTTGGAGTACTTCTGCAAAAGGATGGAGCCATGGCGCACACCACAGGGACAGCCAGGTAGTAATTACATTTGTCACTCACTCTCATTAATTCTTTCTCAATGGCTCTCTCTACCTTCCGAATCCCCGCTTCTCTATCTACTTCTCTGCATCTCCTCTCCTTGTCCTACTCCTTCTACTTGTCCCAGCTCTCCTTTGCATTATGCTGGCCCCTGCACTTCCACAACAGGGTGGCCCTCCATGCACACCCTCTCCCTTGATTAGAGGAAAAGGGGAGAGGTTGGCCCCTGGAACATAGTTCATAACATAGTTCATAAGGTTGAAAAAAGACCAAAGTCCATCAAGTTCAACCTATATACATATTGTGTCCCTACCGTGTTGATCCAGAGGAAGGCAAAAAACCCTTATGAAGCAGATGCCAATTGCCCCATACCAGGGGGAAAATTCCTTCCCGACTCCAAATATGGCAATCAGAATAAATCCCTGGATCAACGTTCTGTCCCTATTAATCTACTATCCATAACTTGTAATATTATTGCTTTCAAGAAACACGTCCAGGCTCCTTTTAAACTCTTTTATTGAGTTTACCATTACCACTTCCTCTGGCAGAGAGTTCCATAGTCTCACCGCTCTTACTGTAAAGAACCCCCGTCTGTGCTGGTGTAGAAACCTTCTTTCCTCCAGCCGTAGAGGATGTCCCCTTGTTATAGATACAGTCCTGGGTATAAATAGGTCCTGGGAGTGATCTCTGTACTGCCCCCTTATATATTTATACATAGTTATTAAGTCCCCCCTAAGCCGTCTTTTTTCCAAACTAAATAACCCTAATTCTGATAATCTTTCTGGGTACTGCAGTCCTTCCATTCCCCTTATTACTCTGGTTGCCCGTCTTTGAACCCTCTCCAGCTCCACTATATCTTTCTTGTACACTGGTGCCCAGTACTGTACACAGTATTCCATGTGTGGTCTGACTAGTGACTTGTACAATGGTAGAATTATTTCCTTGTCGTGGGCATCTATGCCCCTTTTGATGCACCCCATGATTTTATTTGCCTTAGCAGCAGCTGCCTGACACTGGTCGCTACAGGTAAATTTACTGTTAACCAAGACTCCTAAGTCCTTTTCCATGTCAGTCGTCCCCAGTGTTTTCCCATTTAATACATATTCCCAGCCTGGATTTTTCTTCCCCATGTGCATAACCTTACATTTATCTGTGTTGAACCTCATCTGCCACATCCCAGCCCAAGCCTCCAACCTATGCAGATCCATTTGTAATCGTGCACTGTCCTCTATTGTGTTAACCACGTTACAGAGCTTAGTATCGTCTGCAAAGATTGATACTTTACTATACAATCCCTCTACAAGGTCATTAATAAATATATTAAAAAGAATAGGACCCAAACCCCACTAGTAACAGTCACTCAGAGTATGTACCATTAATAACCACCCTCTGTTTCCTATCACTGAGCCAGTTACTTACCCACATACACACATTCTCTCCCCAGCCCAAGCATTCTCATTTTATGTACCAGCCTTTTATGTGGCACCGTATCAAATGCTTTGGAAAAATCAAGATATACGACATCCAGCGATTCACCCCGATCCAGTCTTGAGCTCACCTCCTCATAAAAGCTGATCAGGTTAGTTTGACAGGACCGATCCCTTGTAAACCCATGCTGATATGGAGTCATACATTTATTTTCATTGAGATACTCCAAAATAGCATCTCTTAGGAAACCCTCAAACAGTTTACATACAACAGAAGTTAAACTAACAGGCCTATAATTCCCCGGGTCACTTTTTGTCCCCTTTTTGAATATTGGCACAACATTTGCAATGCGCCAGTCCTGGGGAACAGACCTGGTCACTATAGAGTCCTTGAATATTAGAAATAGGGGTCTGTCTATTACATTACTTAACTCCCTTAGAACGCGGGGGTGAATGCCATCTGGACCTGGTGATTTGTCTATTTTGATTTTTTTTAGGCGGCACTGCACTTCTTCCTGGGTTAGACAGGCGACATGTACTGGGGCATTTATCTCATCCTGCTGTATATTACCTGGTATTTCATTTTCCTCTGTGAATACAGCAGAGAAGAATATATTTAATAGATTCGCTTTTTCCTGATCCCCGTCTATAACGTCTCCCTCATTACTTTTTAAGGGGCCGACGCTTTCATTTTTAACCTTTTTACTATTTATATAGTTAAAGAACATTTTGGGGTTTGTTTTACTCTCTTTGGCAATGAGTCTTTCTGTCGCCACTTTTGCTGCTTTTATCTGATTTTTACATATTTTATTTTTTTCCCGATAGCTTCTTAGTGCTTCCTCACTGCCTTCCTGTTTTAGTAGCTTAAATGCCTTTTTTTTGCCATTTATTGCCACCTTTACATTTTTATTTATCCACATTGGTTTTCTCTTGCTCCTGACACTTTTATTCCCATACGGTATGTACTTTTCACAGTGAGAATTTAAGATATTTTGAAAAATCTCCCATTTAGTATCTGTGCTTTTGTTTTTGAGGACATTTTCCCAATTTACAGTGTTAAGGGCTTCTCTTAGTTGATCAAACTTTGCCTTCCTAAAGTTCATAGTTCTTGTGGCTCCTCTAAGAGTTCCCTTATTGAACGACAAGTTATAATGTATTATATTGTGATCACTATTTCCTAGGTGCCCTCTGACCTGCACATTAGTTACTCTGTCAGGTCTGTTGGTTAATATTAAGTCCAGTAGTGCGCCCCCTCTGGTTGGGTCCTGTACCATTTGGGACAGATAATTATCTTTACTTATAGTCAGAAAGCGGTTTCCTTTATGAGATTCACAGGTCTCGGTTTCCCAGTTTATGTCGGGATAGTTAAAGTCCCCCATAATAACCACCTCATTGTGATTTGGTGCCTTGTTTATTTGCTTTAATAATTGATCTTCTGCTGCTTCAATTATATTTGGTGGCTTATAGCAAACCCCGATCAGTATTTTATTATTTTTCTTATCTGACAGCGTATTCACTTCCAGCCATTCTGTACTCTAGATCATGGACGTTGGGTGATGCTGACACAGGGCTTCCCCCATGCTTTTCTAAGCTAACCAAATACTTTTGATATATTTTAACATAATAAATCAGATTTCATTTAATGAACACATAAAGTAAAAAGAATAATTGTTCATTGTAATGCTAAATCAGCTAAAATGTGCTAAACATTTTACAGCACAAACTGTTTTTACAATATTCTCACTTTTTTTAGTAAAGAGAGGAACTTTTAGTATTTTTTTTCATCATAAACATTTGAGAGGTCAAAACAGAGAGGTCAAAATAAAGACCAACAACATTTTACTAAAAACTATGAGAAAGTGTAGGTGGCCAATTACCAGTAGTTGCAAGCTGTCAGTAAATACCTTACATCAGCAAATTAGTTCAGATCCTGAAATAATGTACCACCGACGCATGCTCTTTAAGAACAAACGCAGTTTATTATGTCAACGACAAGAAAAAGGGCATTTACTTTGCAACTTCAGGCTGCTAGATGGGTTCTGAATGGTTCTTATCTGTTGTTAAATTCTATGTTTCAATGTTTTAAGAAGATTGATATTATAAAGTATGGCTGAAAAAAATAGCCATATGCCCGATTTTGTTAAATTACCAGGAGCATTTTGCTAATTTTGTTCTTGCTATTGTATTGTAGTATATTCACTCCAGACTCCGTAATGTGCTACAAGAAATAGATTACAACAAAACAGGACATAAAGAAAATCAAGAATCCGGTGAAGGAATAATAGCTCCCTATTTCAGATTATAGTCTAGAGAAAAATACAAAAACTAGTACAAAAATAACACGAACTCTATGTAAACTTTTCCTAGGAATTAAGCATGTCTGTTAAACATAAGCACATATTATATGTCAGGGTTTACTTTATTTTATTGAGAAACTAAAACACTTCACTAGAAGTTATTTACTTTAAATATTCTTTTTTTTTTGCCAGAAATATTCATGATTATGGAAGCATGACACTTTTTTACATAGGTATATATTTTTGACAATCAGATAAAAACAGTTTACTAAATTACACCAAAATTATATTTTAACTGTATTTACTTAGCTTTTTGATATCTAACTCTAGAATTATAAGAACATTATTTTTTTCAACTAATTGAACAAGAATAAATCAAACCATTTCTGATTATCTTGTTTTGGGAGGGGGGACTCAGTAGACTCCACTAAGGACAATCTCAAAGTGACTAGTTTTGCTCCTAAATTGGCTAACTTGGACCTTTTAATACTTGAATGTATTAAAATGTCCATATTCAAATAATTTAGGAACCAGACTGCTAAGGGGCCAACTTAGCTTAGCAAATAAACCCTTTACATTTAGTTGTTTATTCGTTCAGTTGCTTCTGACTCTGTGACTTCATTGACCAGCCCAGTCAAGGTAAAGTCCATCACCTCCAGAAAATCATACACCCATCTTCCCCTTGGTCAGTCCCTCTTCCTTTTTCCTTCCACTTTCCCTAGCATCAGCATCTTTTTCAGGGTATCCTGCCTTCTCATTATGTGGCCTTTAATATAATTCCCTCAATTGAGTATGGACTGGTTTGATCTTCATGCAGTCCAAGGCACACTCAGGATTTTCCTCCAACACCATACTTTAAAAGCCTCCTAGGTTATTTTCCTACATACCTCATAGAGAAATATTTCTCATTATTCTTAGAACTCATTATTTTAAGTGACTCATAGGAACAAAGTTTCACTGGCATCTTAAGATGATGACTTGGACATTACTGTGCTCCTTTCTTGTATATATTTTATGAATAGGAACATTATTGCCCATGTGATATTAGGCAGTTGTCTAGTCTTGTAGAATTCCAGATAATAGCAAGTGCATGCTTAAGCCTAATGACTATTAGGATGTACATGAACACCTTAGTCTCCAGAAGTGGGCCAACCAACTCATGCAAGGGCTTGGTGATCCAGGCAGACCTAGTTTAAACCCCCCATTAACAACTGGCTCACCTATCTCTCATTATAAGGTTTCCATGAGAAATGACAAAGACCTGTTTACTTCAAAAGGTGAGAAACAGCATGAAATCTACGGGGCAGGCTGTTTAATTTTGCAACATTAATAGTATTTATTAAAACTACCCATATTGTGTTTTTATCAATTAGTGTATGTAACGGAGCTGGCTAGTCCGAGCGACTACCTCCGCTGTCTTGTGCTCCCTTAGCCTGGGACTCACACTTTCCCCGGTTCCCCAGTCACTCGCCGAGACTCAGTGTAGGGGAAAACCAAACGAAGACTGATTTATTTTAGACACAGAGCTGGATATATCCAGCAAAACACACATTTACATAAAACAAGATATTGGGACACAAACAACCCCCTTAATCTGCCTCCCAGAGACAACAGGGGCAGTAACGGGATTAACAATACAATAGGTGGGGGAGACTGATTTATACATTAGACTAAAACAATGGTGGTCACTCCCTGGTGGCAGATCCTGGCTGTCTGCTGGAGATAATCCCCTCAGCCAGTGATGAGAAGATACTGCTGGGGGTAGCCACAGAAGTCTCTACAAACCCAGGGCCCATAGTCAATAGGGAGGAGGCTGGCAGTCAGGCTTCTCCAGTGGCCCCAGTGATGGAGGCCTCCGTCACACTTCTTCCCCCTTCGAATTGGACTGACATAGGATGAGACCCCAAACGGGTTGACTCCGTAGTCAGTCAGTTTATTTGGCCCATTAATGCCCTCCCAAAATTGGTGCTCCTGCTGCTGGGAAGATGGGCCGGCTGCGCCATCTCCCGGGTACCGCTGGGGAGGGATGCCGCCTGCATCCCCTCCCTGGTGCTCCTGCTGCCGTTGAGGAGGGAGATCAGGTTCCTCCGGTACCGGAATTAGGTTCTGCCGCTGGGGAGATGGACCGGCTGTTCCACCTCCCTGCTTCTGCTGGGGAGGTAGGTTGGCTGCTGGATCTCCCTGAATTCCGGCAGCTTTGGTAGGTGCTGGGCAGAGGCCAGCGATGCTCTGTCCGGTTGCCACCACTTCAGCTGGGGTTAGGGCATCTTGTGGGTCGGCCTGCCGCTGGGGAGAGAGGGCCGGTTCCTCTGCTCCCAGGCTGGTGAGCTGCCGCTGGGAGAATGGACCGGCTGTCACATCTCTCGGTTCCTCCCACTGCCGCTGGGGAGGAAAAACAAGTTTCTCCGGACATGTGAGCTGCCGCTGGGGAGATGGGGCGACTGCCGCATCTCCCTGGATCCTTGTAGCCATTGCAGGTGTGGGGCAGAATCCAGCAGCACTCTGCCCTGTTGCCAGCTCTTCAGGTGGGGTTAAGAGATCTGGGCAGACTGCCCAGCATTCTGAGGACTCAGGTATGGAGACTGCAGTGTTATCCACCCCTCTTGGGCTAACATCCTCAGACATAAAATCGATTAAATCCCCAGTCTCTGGATCCGGTTGTGAAGCACAGTCGCATAGCTCCAGTATCGGATCTGGGCTCCCTACCCAGTATCCCTGTGCCTCAGAGCTGGAGACCCCAGTCTCATTCACCCCTGCCGGGTCAACATCCTCGAATGAATAATCAATAAAATCCCTGGACACTGGGGCATTCTGTTGAACACGGTCAAACAGTTTTTTATATGCCTTCTCCAGTTCCCATTCCCGTGCAACTAAATAATCTAGATCACCTCCCAGTCTGAGTGCAGCAAGGAGGTCCAACTCTCTGAGATCCTGGATGTCCTCAATCCGCCACTCCGCTGTACTGCCGAAGTCCGGATCCTTGTGGAGACTGTCCCATATTAATCCCAGGCCGCCAAAGTTATAGCCCTCCGTGGGCTCTGTGCACTCCAGACCTGGACACAGCTGTGCTGCGTACCACCGCAGAGCCCGATAGCCATCGTCCAACCTCACCTCTTTCTGGACCAGCACCTCCAGCTCATACACCCACTCCTCTTTGGGCTGCTTCCCTAAAAACGACATCAGCATCCTCCGCTGGAGCCAGATCCTTTCCTCAAAAGTTACGAGGTTCTTACCCTGGTAGTCCTGTTCCCATTGAAGAGCCTCCAACCAGAGATGCCGACGAATACAATCCCTCCACAGCAGCTCATCCTCTGCCGATACAGTTCCACCGAACTTTGTACATGCCTCCTGCACACGCCATCTGAACTCCTCTTCCAGAGCTGAGAATCCAGGCATCGCTCCTTCTCTGCCCGCAGAGTGATCAATCCCAGTGGTGGTTTGAATGTCCCGCTTGCAAGGAAGCATCCCACCGCTTGCCACCAATGTAACGGAGCTGGCTAGTCCGAGCGACTACCTCCGCTGTCTTGTGCTCCCTTAGCCTGGGACTCACACTTTCCCCGGTTCCCCAGTCACTCGCCGAGACTCAGTGTAGGGGAAAACCAAACGAAGACTGATTTATTTCTCACACAGAGCTGGATATATCCAGCAAAACACACATTTACATAAAACAAGATATTGGGACACAAACAACCCCCTTAATCTGCCTCCCAGAGACAACAGGGGCAGTAACGGGATTAACAATACAATAGGTGGGGGAGACTGATTTATATAACATTACTAAAACAATGGTGGTCACTCCCTGGTGGCAGACCCTGGCTGTCTGCTGGAGATAATCCCCTCAGCCAGTGATGAGAAGATACTGCTGGGGGTAGCCACAGAAGTCTCTACAAACCCAGGGCCCATAGTCAATAGGGAGGAGGCTGGCAGTCAGGCTTCTCCAGTGGCCCCAGTGATGGAGGCCTCCGTCACAGTGTAATTGACAGAGATATTAGTTATTAAATAGGAACTATTTTACATCTAAGCAATAATGTGATTAAAACATCAAACTAAAGAATAATATGACTGATACAGTTTTTGTAAACAAGAACATCATGCAATAAGTATTTGCAGTAGAAAAAAAGTTAGATGTTTGCAACATTTTCACTAATATTTATTTTACACAGAAACAAAGGTTGGAATACAGCACTCAGTAGTGAGCTTGAGAAAGACCTGTGTGTCGAAACGTTGCCTTACCTACGTGCTGAGCCTCTGCTTCTTTATTTTTAATGTTTCATTTATACACAAACAAGCAAAAAGGAGTCATTTGGATAATGCTAGGTCCTATTTTATGTTTGTGCACAATACAAAAGTGTGCTAATATTTACCATGCACACAATGGGTTAATTCTTTTCACATTTATGGAGTAACATCATCATTTAATCAAACAGCAATCTTTGGGTAGTTTCTTTTCCAAGAGAAAACGAAAAAATCAAGGGAGACCAGCGTTAAGAGGAGACCTGCGCAGCTGCAGGTCAAATCATGCAGACAGCAGAGGAAACAGAGGCTTTGACTCCTGTCCATAAATCCTTCCTTTTACCATGAAGCACAATCCACTGCAAGATCATGGGCAGAGGTGGCGCTTTCAAGTAAGCAAATTAAGAAGCTGCTTAGCGCCCCCAATAGTCTAAGAAGCACCGCAAATGTGAAGGATGAGTCACACATTTTGAAATATATCGTAATAATTATTCTTTTCATTACTTGAACTTAAGGTGGGATCCCCCTGGAGCTCGTGAGAAAAGAAGGGAGAGCTGCTGGCAGCTATGTATCTGAGCAGAGAACTGCTGTCATGCTATGTGTCAGGGTGGGGCAAACCACTACCGGGGTACATCACTTTTCTGCACAGTATCCCAGAATGCGTTACCGGCATGGAAAAACATGGACTGCAGGCAGATCATTGATGCTGGGTCAGAGGTAAACAGACGAGTCCAATCATGATTAATAGTACAGGGGCAGAGAGGGAAATCACAGTGGAAAAAGTGGAGTGGAGGGATTGTGTTCCATGTGATTTACACGCTATCTCATAGTACTGTGATGCATGTGCTGTATGTTCTTTGTCAAAAAAAAAAAACAAAAACAAGTGAGGGATGCATACAGCTTTTGTCTGGCGTGTCATGCATTTGTGTCTCATATCACATTATGTTCTGTATATACACTGACCACACCACATGTGTGCAGTTAAAACTATCCTGTGCCCAGTGTCTGGCATCACAGATGTCTCCTTTCTTTGGGTATAAGCGTAATAGGTTGTAATAATGTGTAGGTGGGTTTCTTGTACCTGGGGCTTGATGTATATTTTATATATGTTTTTATCTATTAACAAACATACTTAGCTCTTTACAGTTTACCATATAGTAAAGGGGAAGTACAATAAGTGCAGTAATAGTCTATGGTACTTAATAACTATATATATATATATTATACTTTTTATTCTCTGTTACCCTAGTGTGCAGAGCAAAAATGCATCCAAAGAGCTTTTAATTTATTTAAACCCCCATGATGTGAGAGGGGCCCATGGCTTGGGGCCTGTACCTCCTAGATTAGTTTTAACTTCTGACCCCTAAAATGCCTTTGAGAAGGAGGTGTGGATAAGTGGGGTTATACTTGGGCAAAATACCCCTTCAGGTTCATATTATTACCCTTTGCCCAACCAAATTCAAAGCGAGGAAGAAGGGGTAATTTCTTGTCATTAGGGGTTCTAGAGGGCTCTTCTTATTTTTGTGTATTGATTGTTGATGGTGTTGATATTTGCACTACATTATGTGAGCTTTAAGTGAGGATATACAAGGTTTCAATGAACTTGCATGCACTCGCATGAAATTCACAAAATGTTTGATGTGAGTTGCTTTGCAACTGTTAGTGTACAAATCCATTTAATTTCAGTGGAATATGGTCAGTTTGGTAAATCCTTAACGCACCTGACCAATTAACCTTTTCGTGAACATACCCCAAAAAACTAGGTTTCGAAGGCACAAGTTAATTTTAAAAGGTCCTTTGTATGCAAAAGTACTTACTGCCACCTGAACATCCCTGATCCTATGTTATAAAGGGTAACTACGGGAATAATATTTGTTTACTTCATGTTGGAGCTTCAATATTGTCCTTGTAATCCTGTTGTAACCATGGTTACTCTGGTCCTTCACAACCAGCCATAGCTATACCAGAATGCCGACCAATTCAAACACTGTACAGAGTCCCCAGCCTTCACTTTGAATAGTTTCTTGGAGATCATGCATCTCTTTTGAGGACAGATGCATATTCAGTATTTATATCCAAAAATACATTTTTACAAGTGCTTTTTTCGACACATAATATTTGTGTTCACAAGAACAATCTTTTTTTGTTTTGCAAGGTTACATTTTTACCAATTGAATCATACTTTAATATTAAGATGAAGAACAGATACTGATAAATGATGCGTAAAATGTATATTATTTTAATGTATAATCCTGTAGAATCATGACAGTTAAAAAGCACATTTGTTGTCACCCAAAGTGTTCCAGAATGCAGAACTGTGAATCTGCCTGCTGTTTTCTTTAAGCCATCCTTTTGCAGCCGTTAATGGCTGTTACATATTAGTGACATGGATGTGACTGGTAGTGCTGATTAATGAATCACAAGCTCTTGAGCTGAGTGCTTCTAATTCATAGTAAGTGTTCCTCTTCCAGGCATCAAACTTCTTCTCAAAAGGGGGAATTCATCAAAGCTTTCTGATCAATCAGCAGCAATTAACATCTAGCAAGTCAAAGAAACGTCTGCCACCATTTCCTGTAATCTAAGCTCTGGAAAACACTCTTGACGTTGGTCTATTTCATTTTTTTATATCAATGTGATTAACATATATAGAGTATGTATGCAAGTGTGTGTATACAAAGTACAAAAACTGAGCTGCCACAAAATGTTTAATATACCAAAGGGGCTGCATTAATATGTTAACCCTTTAAGCAGCTGGTATCTAATTCCCTTCTGACAAAACAAACCCAGTACTCAAATCCAAGTCTGCAAATATATACTTTAAATGATCATGAGGATTTTGGCCAAAGTATGCAAGCTCAACTGCAATGTCAAGACCCCCCCCCAACCATGAGAATTTAAAAAACAAGCAAACAATGTTACTTGGCTAATTCACACTGGCTGGACTTCTAGACTAAGTGAAGACCTGTAATAAGAAAAGGATCGGCTTTATATGTCTCACCCAATTAACCCTTAATCCAATTAACCATTAATCAGATCAATCCAACCAAAGTGTCATTAGACTTTTTTGAAAGAAAAATAAACATCTCAATCCCAGTTTACTGAGAGGCAATAATGACACGAAATGTAGCCATGTTGAACAAAGAAGAATATGTTATATAAGCATGTGACGGCAAAAGGTTTAAGCTTTTGATTGAAGATATATTATTATTATTATTATTATTATCTTTTATTTATATAGCACCAACAGTTTACGCAGCGCTTAATACATCCATCCCCTTATTTTTGTTTTTAGGGTTAATTGGCTAGTGTATATAAAGCTAAAAACGTTCTGATTTTTTATCCTCTCAAAAATATAGTTAAATTTATTTTATTTTCTGCCATCCAAGCCCAAGTTAGGATCGCCCCACCTTCTGTATAATATTGGAGAAAAGCAATAAATAATAGCAAGAATGACACAAACAGCACTCCACCTCCTCAAAGATCCTACCGTAGTGCCAATTACATACATGTGATGCAAATGTACATTGGCGCTCGTAACCTCTCTAGGTACGAGCAGGTTAATATTTTTTAAGAGATTCATCTGCGTGATTTCATCTGGTTACTCACCTGCCTTGCATTAGATCGGCTTGGTATCTGTCAGTTGCTTGTTGATTAGTAACAAAACAGCATGTATTTTTTTTTAACCTTACATAGATCAAAGCTTCCATCTCATCTGTAACCATACATAATGACTGTTATTATGTACTCCCATTGATGGAAGCATCCCCCACTAACATTGTCCTCTTAGATAATAATGTTTTTTATTCTTGATGACAGTGTGTACAGACAAAATGAGCAGCTATCCTGCAGAGCTTACACTTAGTGTTACGGTCTGAAATAAGGCCAAAGAGCAAATAAACATGTCTGAAATTCAATCTCACTTCATCCATTTAAGAGATTAAAAAAAAAATACTAATATTTATGTTACAATTGAGGAAATCATTCAGAATTTGATGTTTTATTCAAGTGCTGGTTTAAAATATGAATGACGTGTACAATAAATATCACATTTGCCGTGTGATTTAGCCCTCTTAATATGTAGCCACACAGCAGATGGGTGTAGGGTTACCATATCATCCATTTAAAACAGCACACATTAGGAAATGTGTAAAAAAATGATGTTAAAGTGATACGGTAGAATAATTAATGTAGTGTTTCAATTGTGTATAATGTCAGGAAGCACAAGGTGATTGGCATGATGCAAGTAGAATTTAGAATCGTCCTGTTTTCGGTGATCCATCTTTTTGTCTTAAAAATGACTTAAGGCTCTGGTCCCCAACTTTGACCGTCAAGAACTCTTTTGTGGGTCGGTTGTCATGCAAATACACTGCAGATCTGTCACAAAGACAAAAGATTAGGTCTGCGTCTTCATGGCAGTGTTTCCAAGAGGCTGCTCTGAACACCAATGATGGGACGGTCATCTTTAAACAGATTTTATGGATTAATGAAATAGTTTTACTGCTGTAAATTATAGGTCATATGTTCAATCAAGAGTCTTAACGTCTCTGAGAACGTGTCAGGTTTCAAACGTGTCAGGTTTCTAAAAATCTTTAGAGTGATTTAAACATATAAAATTCTATACGTGTTTTGTTCAAAAATTAGGTATTAAAAGAATTGTGTATAATTTTGTATTACTCTGTATATTTAAAGAGGTGCCTGCACTATTTTTATTTACAACAGAAAGACTGATGAGAACTCACACGAGGAAACATTTAAAGCCTAAACTGTTGAAGGACCTTCAGTAGCTGGGCAGCATGGGTTTAAGGTCATTCATTTCCATCCATACCCTTGTCCAAGTGGACTCATTCTGAGATTCTAAGTATTAGTCCTACATTAATAGGCCATAATTTTAACTTCAGCATACCAAGATATTTTGGACAATGCCATGCTTCCAACTTGGTGGGAACAGATTGGGTTTTTTAGCAAGCATGTTTGGATGAGTTTCGGGTGGAAGAACTTGATTGGCCACACAGAGCCCTGACCTTAACCCCATCGAATACCTTTGGGGGTGAACTAGAACAGAGATTGTTTTTTTCATATATTTTTGCATAAAAATGCATTTTTTTGTTTTTATTTCCTTTTATATGCCAACCTATGCCCCAGTTATGCATTTGCTCTGAAAAAGTCTTGTCTTATATTCGAGCAAATATGGTACATCATATTTGCACAAATACTTTCATTTATATGTTGTGGCAGAACCAGCCATTTAGTGACAAGTGTGCCAACCTGCTATACCTGTCGGATTTCTGTGATGGCAGCCATTGTGCAGCCTAGTTATACAAAAAGGTTTCATGCATCGGAATCACAATTTAAAAGAAAAAGTGTAAAGGCGGCACAGCATCCTTAATACATTTAAATCTGTCTGTTGCATTATAAACTGCATTGTGGGGCAACTATCCCTGTCTTATAAATGCTCCCCTCCCATATAGTCGTTGGAGGCCATGTTTGTCTTGAAGACATCAGACGTGAACAGCAGGTGAGAACACAACAGATCTCACTGCCACAAACTGATCAAAATGATAACGCATTATACTGATGTTTTTATTTTCGGTATAATTCCATTTCATGTCCCAAATATTATTAGTTGTTTCCTCTTCAAAGCCAACAACAGGCAGTAGTAGCAAAAATGAATAAATGGAACAGGGATCCATTTTCACAGGAAACACAGCACTGATAAAAGGATGAAATATAAAATAAGTATAAATGGGAATGTTATTGCTTTTTGAAAGACCACTCTTCCTAGAACAGAATTTTCTATTGATTGTGATGGAGACTTTTTTCTCTCTCGTATGACCTGCAATACATACTGTCCTTTTCTTCCTCTCAGTCTGTTGAGTTCATTGTGTAAATATAACCTTTTCGTTTTGCGCTTATTTGCCATCCATTTTGTTTTATGTTGCTATAAACATGCCTTGGGGCTTGGCTTTCAATCTAAACAAAATAAATCCCCCGTATAGTGTGCACGCCACTCATCTGGTTAGAGAAAAGTGCAGTGTATTTATTAACACAAACTCATTCAGCCCGAGTGCTGATGGCCTACCAAAACGTCTTATATCACTCCTATAACAATGTAGCTAAATGCATTTATTTTACGGACGCGGCCCTACTTAATGCGGCTTTTGCTTTGGTTCTGTGTAATACTATATGTCATTTGAGTTACATTACAAGAATAAAACCAACGCATAAAAATATTATTAACCTCATAAACAACAGAGCATTTCAATGGCAACTTCAAGCGAGAAGCCAATTTTTAAGGAGTAATATACTGGAGTTCTTAAAGGGAAATTAGCATTGGGGGTTTTTTTGTATTTTTTAAATATCAACATACGGTAGATTGATAGGATCTATGTCTCAAAAGTGATTCATGACAATGTTTCAACGTGTTTTATTCACTGTAGGACCCAACTGAATGTTGGCCCATCCCATGTAGTGCTATGATTAAAAGGATTTTTTTTCAAACTTTGCATTAGAATATTTTTATATACCGTATTTGCTAGATTAT
>VKOC01046565.1:0-13803 GCA_009364415.1 Spea multiplicata | reverse complement strand
TTCACACCACAACAAAGGGTTAATAACATCAGCTCCAGATAATGGCAGTACAGACAGGAAACAGCACCAATAAACATAAAGGGATTATACAAAGAGGGAACATCAGTTTGAAAATACAAAATACACATTAATCCTTGTATGCCCACATGTCTCAGACGGCTACCATCACACTTCTCCCCCCAATTATAGAGGGCAGATTGGGGTGGTCCCTCCCGAGACCTCACAATGTCTGACCTGCAATATGTACGAGAGATTTAGTTAAACATCCTCTTGGCGAGATAGTCCATCTGCATTACTATGAGCGCGGCCTGGTCTATATTGGACATTAAAATTATACGGTTGGAGAGACAGACTCCAGCGCAACAACCTCCCATTGTCCCCAGATACTCGATTCAGCCATTGCAGGGGGTTATGGTCAGTCATTACTGTAAACTCCCTGCCATAGAGATAGGGCTGGAACTTTTTAAGGGCCCAGACTAAAGCCAGACATTCCTTCTCAATGGCTGCATACCCTACCTCCCTATCCAGCAATTTCCTACTAAGGAAGGCTATGGGGTGTTCTTCTCCCTTCTCATTGATCTGGCTGAGGACAGCTCCAATACCAAACATGGAGGCGTCAGTTTGGACTACAAACCTCCTAGAGTAGTCAGGGGCTGCTAGTACTGGAGCATTGGCTAATATTTCCTTTAACTTTTGGAATGCCTGAGCACAAGCCGGAGACCAGATGACAATACGGGGTAAAGCCTTCTTAGTCAGGTCCGTCAAGGGTTTGGCAATACTGCTGTATGATGGCACAAATTTCCGGTAGTAACCAGCAGTGCCTAAGAAAGCCAAGACTTGTTTTTTGGTAGTCGGGGTGGGCCAGTCTACAATAGTAGCAACCTTTTGGGGGTCAGGTCTGAGATGTCCTCTTCCTACTTTATGACCCAGGTAGTTCACTTCTGCCATCCCTATCTGACATTTATCAGGACGTATAGTGAGTCCTGCAGCTTGTATTCGGTCTAGTACATCCCCAAGGTGGTGTAGGTGTTCATCCCAGTTACGGCTATAGATGGCAATGTCATCGAGGTAAGCACAGGCATAACTCTGCGCTCCATCGAGCAAGCGATCCACAAGCCGTTGGAATGTGGCTGGGGCATTCTTCATCCCGAATGGCATAACCTTAAACTGGTATAGGCCAAATGGGGTGATGAAGGCCGACTTTCTCTGGTCCTCTTCCGCTAGAGGAATTTGCCAATAGCCCCGGCTGAGATCCAGGGTGGTCAGATACTGGGCTCCTGCTAATTTGTCTAAAAGGTCGTCTACCCGGGGCATGGGGTAAGCGTCAGTAACGGAGATATCATTGAGTCGACGGTAATCAACACAGAAGCGAGTGGTCCCATCCTTTTTAGGGACTAACACTACCGGCGATGCCCAGGGACTATCAGAGTGCTCAATGACATCCAGAGCAAGCATCTCTGCTATTTCTTTCTCTAAGTGGTGTCGCACTGCCTCGGGCACTCTATAAGGAGGCTGACGCAGAGGACGATGTCCTGCTGTGTCAACCCCATGCTGTGCTAGGTGCGTGCGGCCTGGGAGGGAAGTAAACATAGCGCTCCTAATCTCAAGTACCTGTCGGACCTGTCTGCTGGGCTTTTCTCCTAATTGGGAATTTAGGTTAACCTGGTCAAGAGAGATTGCCTTACGAGTCTCTTCAAGTAGATCAGGGAGAGACTTATTCTCTTGTTCCCCCTGAGGGGCGATACAGATGGCTGTCACTGTCTCAGGACGTTCCACATAAAACTTTAGCATATTGATGTGAAAGGTGCGTTGACCGCCCTCTGGGGGGTCTCGCATTGCTACATATGTGGTATTGTTAAGTCGCTCACTTATGGTCCAAGGCCCACACCACTTAGCTTGCAATTTGTTCTGGGGGTTAGGCACCAGAGCTAAAACTTTCTGTCCCACTTGAAACTCACGGTATCTAGCTGTACGATCATACCAGACCTTCTGACGTGTCTGAGCAGCTCGTAAATTATCATGGGCAAAACGGGCTAGCGTCACTAATTTTTCCCGCAGTTCTAGAACATAGGGGATGATAGCATTTTCTTCCGAGAGTGATTTTTCTTCCCAGTACTCCCGGAGTAGGTCTAATGGTCCCCGTACTTTATGCCCATATAGTAGTTCAAAGGGGGAGAATCCTGTTGATTCCTGTGGCACCTCCCGATAAGCAAAGAGGAGGTGCGGCAGATATCTCTCCCAGTCTGGCTCAGTGTCCACGAACGCCCCAATCATGCTTTTTAATGTGCCATTGAAACGCTCACAGAGACCATTGGTCTGGGGGTGGTAGGGGGCAGTCCGAATGGCTCGGACCCCACACAACTCCCAAATTTGTTGTAGGAGATCCGAGACAAACTGAGCACCACAGTCCGAGAGGATCTCCCCTGGGAAACCTACACGGGTAAAAATAACAATAAGAGCTTCAGCTACCCTCTTAGCAGTGATGGAAGATAACGCCACTGCTTCAGGGTAGCGGGTAGCATAATCAACCACTGTAAGAATATATCGTTTCCCTGATCGGCTGGGTTTGGCTAATGGACCAATAATGTCTACAGCGACCCGCCAGAAGGGCTCCTGAATGATGGGTAAGGGATGTAAAGGCATTCGGGAGTGATCTCCACTTTTACCAACCCGCTGACAGGTATCACAGGATTTGCAAAAGTTACGCACGTCTCCTGTGACACCGGGCCAAAAAAAAGCCTTCAACAAGCGTTTAGTAGTCCGTTTCACCCCCAAATGACCCGCCAGCGGAATCTCGTGGGCGACTCTAAGAAGTGTCTCCCGGTAGGGTCGAGGTACCACTAGTTGTTTTTTCTCTAACCAGGGTTGTGCAGGATTTGGGCTCTCTATTATACGATACAACAGTCCATCCTCCCATTGCACCCGACTCATGTTCTCCCCCCTGCCCCCTGAATCTGCTTGGGACCGGAGAGTTGACAAGGATGGGTCCCTTGCTACCTGTGTCTTAAAGTCAGCAGGGTGGAGCCACTTTAAAGGTGAACATTCAAGGTCAGAAGGCAGCGTACTCACTGTAGAAGGGTCTCCGGCTGGTTCAGATACAGCTAGGTTGCCGTTCCCTCTGGTCTGGCTGCGAGTTACAGCAGTTATTTCTTCCTGCGGCCGGTATTGGCTAACCAACATTCCCAGATCATTTCCCAATAATACATCCGCAGGTAATCCATCCATTACTCCAACTACAACAGTCCCTTGTCCTGTCCCCCAATTCAGGTGGATCTTGGCAGTGGGGAGGGTATGGTAAGCACCCCCGGCTGTGCGGATAGTAACCTCCTGAGGTAACAGGTTATTTGGAGGTAGACATTTAGGTTTGACCAAGGTGATAGTGGCCCCAGAGTCTCTCAATCCTGTGAAGGGTCGCCCGCCCACAGTAACAGCCTGCATATGTCTGTCTAGACTTGAGTTACTAGGTAGATGGGTAGTGTAGGCCTCATAGACAGTCTCAGTCACAGGAGAAAATTTGCAGTATGGTTCGCCTTGGACAAATCCCACAACAGCAGACCTCGGACATTGAGCTTGGACATGTCCAAATCCATTGCATCTGTAGCATTGTTTTCCGGAGGAGGACTGCCGGGGAGTAAAGGATGTGGTTCGGGTGGGAAAAGATGGTGTGTTCTCTGTCTTAGGTCTGGTGTTGCCAGCTGGCGCTCTGGCCCAAGGCTGTCTGGTCAGTGGCTCTGTTAGTGGGTTATGATGGCGAACCTGCATATCAATATCTCGATTTGCCACATACTCGTCTGCCAGCCGGGCAGCATCACTGAGGGTAAGAGGTTTCCTATCCCTTACCCAGTTCCGAATGTCCTCGTGGCAGTGCCAAAAGAATTGCTCCATTAACATCAGCTGCTTTAGTTTATCAAAGTCCTGGATATCTGCCATTAGGAGCCACTGCTCATAGGACCTGTTTATGCGACTGGCCCATTCACTATGGGTTTCTGAATCTTTCAGTCTATCATTTCGGAATTGCCGTCGATACGTATTGGCGTTTAAGGCATATCGGTCCAAAATAGCTCTTTTTACTGTTGCATAATGGAGGGCCCCCTCACCTTGTAGAGCCAGAAAGGCAGCTCTAGCACGACCCGTAAGGTTACCTTGCAGCAGGGGAACCCAATCAGCCTCTCTGATCCGATAGACCTGGCACTGCTTTTCGAAGCTCTGTAGAAAGGCGTCAATATCCTCTTTAGTTTCATCAAAGGGTAGGAAGGATTGCCGAGTCACCCTTAAATCAATTTGTAATCCATGGGAGTCAGACTCCCCTTGTGTACGCTGGCTGCAGCTCTGCTGCTCCTCTCGAAGTTCCAAACGAATTTTATCCCGTAGTGCCAACTTTTCCTCCAAGGTGACAGGCCTATCATAGAGAGCAAGAACCTCCCTCATCCGGAGATCAAACTCTGTCTGTGGGGTAGCCATGTTGTGTTGTTCCCCATCCATGTTGTGCAGGGTTTGGATTAATGCTGCTTTTCGCTGCTGGCCAGGATCACCTCCTCGGGCCGTCACTAGTTCACGAAGAGTGGGAACAGTCAGCAGTTCATAATCCATTGGTATTAGTGCTGACCAAGGTAGAGTAGGTACATCCCACCGCTTGCCACCAAATGTGACGATACGGATACCTGGAGCAGCCTCTCCCCCAGGATGTATCGTCCAGAAAGGAGTGTTGCTGAGACCGGGGTCAAGTCGGTGACTGTATCTCCCCCAGGATGCTGGTCTCAGTAGGGGAAACTTTTGGTGCGAGGCTGAAGGGTCAGTAGACGGTAGCAGGTTTGACCTGAGCTGAGGTAGGCATCGAGTCCTTTAGCCACTGGATAGGAAGGCATGTATTGATCCCTCTGCCTCCAAGTACAGCCCTTACAGAGGCTGCCAAGTGTTAAGCTCAATGCTGACAGATCCGAAGACTCTGCCGCAAACCTCCCAAGAAATGGACGCACACCAAACTCTTGGGGAAGACTTCTCTGTTTATTGCAAGGCATACAAGGTTATATAGGAAAACAAGGGGTGGGTAAAACACTACAAACAAAGTACTTTGTATACAAAAGGAAAGTTAACATAAGGAGATTAACTCAGGCACTTCATTAATAAAATACAATAGTTCACACCACAACAAAGGATTAATAACATCAGCTCCAGATAATGGCAGTACAGACAGGAAACAGCACCAATAAACATAAAGGGATTA
The DNA here is from genome assembly GCA_009364415.1 of Spea multiplicata. Taxonomy (NCBI): domain Eukaryota; kingdom Metazoa; phylum Chordata; class Amphibia; order Anura; family Pelobatidae; genus Spea; species Spea multiplicata. The sequence continues at coordinate 8,579 of VKOC01046565.1, read as the reverse complement.
TACAAAGAGGGAACATCAGTTTGAAAATACAAAATACACATTAATCCTTGTATGCCCACATGTCTCAGACGGCTACCATCACACTAGGATCCACCTCTGGTGCCAAACACTCTAGGTATGTCCCTGCAGCTATTACTTAAACTATGTCTGATTTTCACCAAAAGTTATATTTCCTATTCTGTATGGACTGTGTAGAAGCATCCTATAAAAAGGACCAAGCCCTTTTTTCAGTTGTGGAAGTAATATATGAACACACCAGATCTCCATATTCATAATACCTTTTATCAAGCTGCTTGTTATTCGACGCAACTCCTTAAGAATACTCCACTGATCATCTTTCTTGATATAAAGGAGTGCATACGTGATATTGGGGTATTAATGACCTGGAAGAGGTAGGCGACAGGGAGATACTGATGACATAGATCACTTTAAACATGGTTGGGGAATTTCCTTGGTTGAATAAAAATTGTTATGTTAAGTTGTGTTTTATTTTTTCATTAATTGCTGCTAGACACAGGATATAGAGCAGCGATGACGAACCTATGGCATGCAAAGCCTTCAGTTGTGGCACGTGACCTGGTTGCCGGCTAGCAGGGCCGGCCCTTGAGTGGGTCGGAGGAGAGGGACGCGGAAAATGTTGTTGAAAATGTTTTCAACAACTGCTCGGCGCCTTACTGTTTCCTCCGCACAGAAGCCTCTATCTTGGCCACTGTGCCAGCATTTCATGCTGAGCACCGGAATATGATGTCATATGAAGTCACAAATGTGTTTTTCTGCATGGGCAGATAGATGAGCCAGATAGTTATTATCTACTGACACACATCTATGTTTATATGCTTAAAAAACAAACACACATAATTTATTTGGTCAAATTGATGCCTACTGTTGTGTATAGTAATTTTGTACCAAAAAAAATCTTTCCGTGTTTAATATGCAATGTTGGCACTTTGAGGTCTCAAACTTGTCTGTACACGTGTATTCAAGCATTGATGTCTATGTAGAAGTGTATGGGGGCACGAATATCTATGTATATGTAAATGTGAGCATGCATAAGAATATTTGAGCATGAATGTCTATGTATAAGTATATGTGAGCATGAATGTGTATGTGAAAGCTTTTGTATTTATGAGCATGAATGTTTGTTAGGATATATGTGTGTGAGCATAGATGTGCATGTGTAAGTGTGTGTGAGCATGTATGTGTAAGTGGTGTGAGATGGAATGTGTGTTAGCATAAGTTTGTAAGTGTTTTTTTAGCATGGGTGTGTATTTGTTGTGTTTGTGTGTGAACATAAATATGTATACATAAGTGGTGTGAGAGGGAGTGTGTGTTAGAATGAGTGGGGATTGGTGAGTAGTATGAGTAAGTGTAAGCATGTGTATGTATGTGATAGCATGTATAAATTTGTGTGTTTATATATGTGTGCTGGAGTGTATGCTGCAAGGGGCAAAGAAGGCACAGACCAGCTGTTTGGGGGCAAAATCAAGGGATCTCCATATAATGCTCCCTTGTGAAAGCATTGAAAGCATGAATCATGTGTGTGATGGCCCTCTGATGGTGGTACACAATAACTCCATTGACGAATGGGAATAATTGTGTACCACCATCACTGTCTGACTCAGCATAAATTGATGAGATTTAAGGTGTACACCTTAATTCCTATCACTATATACTAAGCTAGGCACTGATTGTGGTACTGCTGTCAGTGTCTGGCTCAGTAAATAGCGATGACAGTTATGCTGCAGAACTTTCAATGTCTGAAACAGTATATAGTGATGGCAGATACACTGTACCACCATCAATTTCTGTCTAAAGTATCTAGTGATGGCAGATATGCTGTACCACTGTCAATCTCTGGCTCAGTATATAGTGATGGAATTAATGATGTACCACAATCAATGTCTCGCACAGTATATGGTGATGGCAGTCATGCTGTACTACCTTCAATGTCTAGCTCAGTATAAGTGATGGCAGTTATGCTGTACCACCGTCAATGTCTGGCTCAGTATTAAGTGATGGCAGTTGTTCTTTACAACTTTCAATGTCTGGCACAGTTTCTAGTGATAGCAGGTATCCTGTACCACCATCAATGTCTGGCTCACTATAAAGTGATGGCAGTTATGCTGTACCTCTGTCAATGTCTGGCTCAGTATAACATCATGGCAGCTATGCTGTACTACCATCAGTGTCTGGCTCAGTATAAAGTGATGACAGTTATGCTGAACCACTGTCAGTGTCCTGTCTCAGTAAATAAGTGATGGCAGCTATGCTGTTTACATCCACAGTTGGTCCGGCTCAGTATAAAGTGATGGCAGTTATGCTGTACCACTGTCAATGTCTGGCTCTGAAAGTGCTGGCAGTTATGATGTAACACTCTAAAAGTCTGGCTCAGTAAATAGTGATGGCAGTTATGCGGTACCACCATCAGTGTTTGGCTCAGTAAATAGTGATGACAGTTATGGTGTACCACCATCAGTGTCCGGCTCAGTATATAGTGATGGCAGTTATGCTGTACCACCCTCAATGTCTGCCTTAATATAACATGATGGCAGATATGTTGTGACACCATCAATGTCTGGCTCAGTATATTGAGCCACATTTGGCCCATTTTTAATCTACCCCTGCCTGAAACCTTTGTGCTCTGCCTCCAGGATCTTCTCCTGATCCTGCATTTGTCCTTGTGGAACCTGTGGATTCCAAATTCAAGCAAGGTCTAACAGTGCATGTGTTTATACAGATTTTAGGAGGCACTGAATAGATGGATTGAAATTATGATCGCTAAGCCATTTATCTAATAATAGGGGTTGGTTGTATTATCAAGTTTAATTATGTTCTGTACGTTATTTAATTGAATATGGGCCAGTCAGCCAATAAACTTTTTCAGAACATATATGAATGCCACAAAGGCATTAGCCTGCTTGTTTTGACACCTAGTTCAGATGTCCATCCCTATGTTTACATATTTCCAATCTACTGATTTATGGCTCTGCTTCATTTGGATCATTAGCAGTTAAAGTTTTGCCCTAAATGACTTTGAATCTATATGCTAGAGGTGGGGTAGATGGTCAATGGTGCAGCTCATAGGAATCAAAATCCTTAAAAAAGGATGGAATTTCAGCCAGCTTATACATGGTTCAAGTCTTGTTTTAAGTCCGTTCAGTCAGTTTTGTGATGATTCCTAAACCTTACACCTTAACTTTAGATGCAGTTGTGGGCTATGATTAGTACAAGGTAAGGAATCAGCAACAACCCGGGAAATACATGCTGCAAATGCTATTTAAAAACACCTTTCTGAAGCATAAATATTGGGGATTCCATCACAATATATGGTAATATATTTCTTGGCCCACCATTATATGAAAGTACTCTGAACTTGGCAGGTTCCTTCCTATCCAAACATGGCCGTATTGCTTACCATGGAGCTGAATCAGTGGTACTGCATTGCTTTTGACTCTATGAGACTGTCATGCTATTAATAGGCCTTTCCAGACACCATAAAGAAGGCATCTGTGTGGTAGGAGTCTTAACTCTGTCATGATTTTGGATTTGTATACCTTTGTATGCTATGATTAGAACTGAGTTTTCTTACACATAAAGAAGCAATTATACTCACTAAACAATAATATCTTATTTTTTCTAAGTAAAGTGAGCATACTTTCAGAGCAAGTCTGCATGTTTTTCTTTAATTCATGCTAAATCAAAGCACACACTTTTCCAAATCCTTGATGATACTTCACTATTTTTTTGTGTTATTCAATTGCAACTTTGGTAGAGTTCACACTTATTAGAAGCGCTAATGAACTGACACTTAGATACTTTAACAGAAAGTACTACCCTCACCAAGACATATAATGGCTCAACATTTCATTTTATTTGAAATGTGGTATAGAAATGTGAAGTAATGTTGGCTGCATACCTTTTTTATCTGTTTCTGGTTAGTTAATGACCTTAAAAGTACATTAAAAGAAAGGAAATTCAGCTGACCTATGAAAATATCTTTATGCAAGCTTTAGCCTTTTAACTCTTCAGGTAACAGCAGACATATGCTCTGTCTCAAACTGTAATGCAGTAAAGATTTTACCAGCCATTGATATTCTCCACTTTTCCAAATCAAAAATGTTGTTTTGTTTTAACAATTGTTAATGATTAAAACAGGAGAGTAACTAGAAACTACAAGGCCTAAGAGTCAAAATTACCCCAGGGGCCCCAAACATCACCAACCAACATGTCCTACAGTACCACCTTTGCTCTGAACAGCTCGAGAGTGATGCCTTTGCCCCAAGCATATTATCAGTGCCATCCTAACCACCTAACAGCCTACCAGTGCCTTCTTTGCCCTAGCTTGTCAGTGCCCCAAATAGTTTATCTGTGCCATTGTTGCCCCGAAACAGCTTGTTTTTGCCCCGTGCACCCCCAACATACTCTGCCACAAATACTATATGTAACACACATATGCAGTATCTCATAAAAGTGAGTACACCCCTCACATTTTTGTAAATATTTAATTATATCTTTTCACGTGACAACACTGAATAAATGACACTCTGCTACAATGTAAAGTAGTGAGTGTACAGCCTGTATAACAGTGTAAATTTGCTGCCCCCTCAAAATAACTCAACACACAGCCATTAATGTCTAATAAAATATATTCTAGTCCATATTTAAAGGCATCAATTGAATTAAGTATAACCTATGTTAGTATTGAATTCCACATCATGACCCCTTGTTTATTACATAGTCTTATTAATGAACAGAGCGAGGGTGGTATTGTCTTGCTATCTATTTATATAATGGTATCATATCCTTCTGAGCACACCTTTTTTGTAGAGTAAACAATTTATCTTGCCTTTCTTCATAACTAAGGTGTTTCATTCCTCTTATAAATTTTGTAGCCTATCTCTGACACCTTTTCACGAACAGGCTTTCAGACTTGCACTGCATATTCAAGGTGGGATCTTACCATTAAGTTATACAGAGGCAAAATTATGTTTTCCTCACGTGAGGAAAACATAATACCCCTATTTTAAACATGACAATATCTTGTAACAGCTGGGTGACATTGAACACTTTTGCTAAGTTTATTGTCAACAATTATTTTCCTTCTCATTTAATGATTTCCCAAACGCAAGATTTTAGGTAGAATGTGGATATGTCCTTTCCCGAAGTGCATAACTTTGCATTTGTCAACATTAAATCTCAATCTGCTACTTGGTTACCCAGTCCTCCAATCAAAATCATATTAACCCCTTCCGGACCGGCGTTTGCATACTGCGTCTTCACTTGAAGACCGCAGTTTTTTTTTTAAATATTTAAATTCCGTGATCGTGATTCGCTGCAAAGCGATCACGTGCACGGAATTGAGGGGGGGTGGCTGCTACTGATCGCTGGGAACACCCAGCGGTCAGTAGCAGCTGCCCCTTGCGATCCCAGCGTTCAAAGCGACGCTGGATCGCGTAAAAGCAGTGATGTACCTGGCACGTCCCGGTCTGCCGGTGACCCGTGACCCGGAAGTACCAGGTACGTCCCGTTCTTGAAAGGGTTAAGGTGCTCTGAATTTCAAAAATTTGGCCCTTAGTAAATAAATCCTAAATGTAATCTTAGGCTTATAACAACCGCATAAGTGTATAATCATTATAAATATTCCAGGTGTTTTATCATTCAGTATATCTTTATTCAAGAAGATCCTTTAGAACAACAGTCACCAAATCTTGGTGATCTGCTTTAATTAACCCACTGAAGTTAACCAATTCATGCAAGTTCTTTGACCTTTTGGCACAGGCCTCTTTGTCAGCTAACTCATGGTTCACATCACATAACAACATTGTGTGTAGCACAAGCCAGCAAATCACACAGAAGTATGTGCTGATCTGAAACCTTCACCACAATTTTGTTCATATTTGAATTCAACGTCAAGGCTCTCCACATATCGCAAGAATTTTCGCTTAGATACGATATTCCATCCCGTCAGCCTACTATTTAGCTATGGAATAATGAGAACAATTTACCCTATAAATACACTAAATAAGCATCAAGGGGTTTATAAAAAAATACATTACACTATATTTACAAGTGTTTTGACATTAATAACAGTTTGAGCCAAAGTTCTTCATGTTAAGAAACTGAAGTCCAACTGAAAATTACAAATATTGGCTGCAATATTGAATACTGAAAATAATACTAGTAAGTTTAGAAAAGAATTAAAATATGTATTATATTGTAAGTGCATGTTTATAAAAAAAGCATCAAATTTCAGCCTTTAGGATTTTCATTGTCCACCCAAAGGGTATGTAAGAATGGACTTTACCCCACCTTACGTGATCTCATTTTTTATTTAAAGGGGCACCCCAGCCATTTTTCACACTGAAATGCATATGATAACTGTGTGGTCCCTTAAAATGTTTGTGAAGTCCATTTTGAAAATGATTCTGCAGCATCCCCCAAATGCATTTTCCCCTCTCTTCATGCCCCAGCCAAATGCCTTGCAGTAGATGTGTTTGGCTAAACACATCTTGTTGCATGTAATATATACAGTAATAAACTATAATACGCAGAATTTACCCCCTTTTCAAGCTTCCTAAAAAGAGGGGTGCATATTACACCAGAGTACTAAGAAAAAGAATAAAACCAAACAAAACCCTAAACTGTGGTTGCAATGCAGCTTGTGTCTGATCTCTTGCTCCCACGCAGTCCTCCGATGCTGTCTGTGTTTGAGAGCCGGGAAACACTGCCATATCCTAGCTCCTAGCAGGTTGAGACTGAGCGAACACTGATGGAGAGGGTTTTGCTGATGGCTGTGCTTCGACAGTGTAAGAGAGCGTGAGGGAGAGTGGAAAAAACATCAAACATACAAATAAAAATCCAGAGCTCTCTGCTTTATTTTCATTTCCAAATTTATTTCCCAAATGCACAAGTCTGGTGTGTATTATATATATGTACTTAACGTTTTCCTAAAAAGTTAGGGTCAATTTGTGCCTGCGTATTATACACAGGTGCCTATTATACTTAAGAGGTACAGTACTTCCATCCAGTCAACCCCAGCACTGGCTGTGTTGAACATTGCATGGAGGGGTCTGTTCAGACATAAATGCTCTTGCGTGGAAAGTCCTCCCATTGATTCAGTGGGAGAACTTTCTTGCCACTGATTGAGAGCTTCAAGCAGCCAATCAGTGGGGAGAACGGTTGGATCATGTAGGAAGTGGGGAGCTGCCACTTCAGGTTGTAGAAGGGGGTATAAAACCCATTGCTTTTGGCATGTCCAGTACAATTTAACTATTTAATCAAAAGGAATATATGGTGGGTATATCTCCTAGGCTATTTCTTAAGTATAAACCACCCACCAACATAGATGAAGAGAGGAGTATTGGTTTGGACAACCCCATCCCAATATTTATAAACCCTGACCCTAAAGCATACATATTTTAACCTTGAATAAATTTAATTAGTCATGATTATTTTTGCCAGTTGTGTAAATGCTTCAATTCTAATAACAACTTGATTTTTTGCGAAAAAAGTTACCTATTAGATCCGGGGCGCCCAACATGCGGCCCTCGAGGTGCGGCCCGCGTGAGATCGGCAGCCAGGGCAACTGGCCTGCTACTTACCTGTGGGAGGGTCTTTTGCACTGCACAGAGGAAGCGGAACCCAGCAGAGTTCACGTGACATCACATGACTCTGCTCCAGTCCTCCTTCCTCTGTGCAGTACCACAGAAAGCGGAGGGAGGCTGTGCCCCCTGCTGAAGTCTGTGAGCGGCATCGAGGAGCTGCAGTGCAGGTAAGGGGGGGTGTTTGAATGAGAATGCGTGATTGAGGGAATGAATCTGTGAATTAATTAGTATATGAATGAATGAGTGTCTGTGTGATAACATGGATGTGTAAGTGCTGGAACCTAGGCATGGTGGGACTGTGATTGCTGTTAGCAATTACACTCCTATCATGCCAAGTCAGCCAGTACATGCTGAAACCTGGCTAGCTGCCCCCCTTGTGTATTGATGCTGCCAGCAGTATGGGGTCTGCCACCCTGTACCAGCATGTACTGGCTGACTTGGCTAACAGCAATCACAGTCCCATCATGTCTAGGTTTCAGCATTTACTGGTTGCCTGGGTATAAAAGGAGTGTGATTGCTGTTAGCAATCACACTCCTATCATGCCAAGTCATATTGTTGATTTTTTTGTCCAATTGTGGTGTGTTACTTACTTTTAATAAAAGTGTGGTTAACACACCAAAATTGGACAAAAAATACAGTAACAATATTAATTTATGTATGATTGTTGACAGCAATCACACTCCTATCATACCCAGTCAACCAGTACATGCTGGAATCTGGGTATGCCTGAGATTGCTGTTTGCTGTTAACAATCATAATATATATATTTTAACATTGTTATTACATTTTTTGTACAATTTTGGTGTGTAACTTTTACTAAAAGTGTGGGACTTTTTATTATTTTTAAAGGTGGGGGGTCTTTTCGGTTTTGGCTAAGTGAACCCTGAATTTTCGGTTTTGGTCCAGAATTTTCCTTTTGGTGCATCTCTAGAATAAATAGAACTATTTCATTTTTACTTATCCAGAATCCTGAA